>CAUYON010038888.1:0-119882 GCA_963573935.1 Arctocebus calabarensis | reverse complement strand
GTGCTGGCCCCATATACTGAGGGCAGTGGGTTCAAACCTGGCCCTGGCTGAACTGCAACAACAACAACAACAAAAATAGCCGGGTGTTGTTGTGGATGCCCGTAGTCCCTGCTACTCAGTTGGCTTAGGCCAGATAATAATATATGCGTAGGTGTTGTTGGTTGCTTTGAGCTTTGTGACACCACGGTACTTTACTGAGGGTGATAAAGTGAAACTCTGTTTCTACAAAAAAAAAAAAATATATATATATATATATATAAATATAACAAAATATGATTGGAGGCCAGACCCTGTAGCTTACTCCTGTAATCTCAGCACTTTGGAA
Source organism: Arctocebus calabarensis (assembly GCA_963573935.1). NCBI lineage: Eukaryota > Metazoa > Chordata > Mammalia > Primates > Lorisidae > Arctocebus > Arctocebus calabarensis. The sequence continues at coordinate 119,557 of CAUYON010038888.1, read as the reverse complement.
GGCTAACGCAGGAGGAATTTTTGAGGCCAGGAGTTCTAGACTGGCCTGAGCAAGACCCTGTCTCTACAAAAAATAGAATAATTAGCTGGACATGGTGACACATGCCTGTAGTCCCAGTTACTCAGGAGGCTGAGACAGGAAGAGCTCTTGACCCCAGAAGTTAGAGGTCACAGTGAGCTGTGATAATGCCACTATACCCTGGCCCAGGCAACAAAGCGAGACCTTGTCTCAAAAAAAGAAAAAGAAAGAATTATTATTGGACAAAGGGTATGATCTGAGTGGGGAAACCAGTAAGGCCTGTCTGGCTGGATTCTTCTTGGACTCTTTGAGCAACACTCCCTCCTTCTGGGTCTGGGGCAAGACCCTCTCCGTAATGGGAGTCTTGGGACCTATAGTCAAACAAGGTGGGTCAGATAATTTCTTTACAGGACACAAAAAGGCAGAGGAAAAGTTAAAATGTTTTTAAGTTTTTATGGCTGGCTGTGGGGGAGGAGTACTGGTTTCTATGGCCCATCTATAGAGTCCCTCCAGGGAGAATGCCCTGGGGGGCAGGAGGGCAGGAGAAGGTCAGAGAAAACTTTGCTTCTGAGGCTGCTTCTGAGACCTTCATTTTGGGGTATTGTTTTCTGAGTCCCAGCATCCCTTTAAAATGTTTCAAACTTGATAACATGTAATTGAATGACCTTATATCACAAGCCCTTTGCTGTGATACAGTGAGAAATATAGATTACTAGAGCATCATCTGCCAAAAGTGAATGTACCCATGAGCAGGCAATTAGACATATCCAGGGTACGAGACATTCTGTAGCAGAGGTTGGCAAACTAGAGCCCGTGGGCCAGCTCACCACCTGTTTTTTTACAGTTCTCCAGCTAAAAATGATTTTTACATTTTCAAATGGTAGGAAAAAATCAAAAGAAAAGTGATCTTTTCTGATACATGAAAATTAAATGAAATTCACATTTCAGTCCATAAATAGCTTTATTGGAGCACAGCCAGGCTCGTTCATTTACATTTTGTCTGTGGCTGCTTTTATGCTACAGAAGCAGAGCACCAATTAAGCAAAATGTTATTCCTCCAAAAGAAATTCTATTCTTCTCACCGATAGTCTTGTATCTAAAAAATTGTACTCTATTATTCCTATATTTTGAACTTTGTCAACATACCAAGTTGTGTGGAAATTTGTTTTCTCTTTTGATATGTAAGCATATCCTTGGTGTCTGCCTCTTGGCCACAATGCCTGCAACATTTACTGTGGGGCCCTTTACAAGAAAAGTTTGCCAACACCTGTCCTACAGCCAGCTGGGCTCATTCAAGCCTTTCATTCATCAGCAGCAGCCGGTAACCTTGGACATGTTGGTCCTCTGCTTCATGTCTCAGCAACTTCCCATCCACTGCTTAGCTGTGGCCCTCTCTGCTACCACCACCCTCCTCCCCCCGCAAGGTCTGGCCCCTGCCTACCTCTCAGACCTCCCACCATGCCCCTCTTCTGACCCAAGATTTTTGCATAGCTGTTCCTTCTGCCTGGAAAGCTCTTGCTATTCATGCTCAGTCTCTTTCTCCTACCCATGGCTGGCTCTTATAAGCATTTTTACACCCCTCTTTCAGAGCAGCCACCAGTTTTTAATTCTGTTTTTACTTGACTAGGCTCTATGGTTTCATGTTCTGTGTGCTTTGTATCCCTCATGACTGGCTAGAAATAGGCACCGAGTTCATTGAATGAATTAATCAATCAATTAATGAATATCTGTGCAAACAGGGCTAAGGAATGGAGTGAAACCTTTTTTTATCAGTAAGGAAGACTTTATTCATGATCATCACAGTAGATACAGGGACTGTTGCAATGGGATTTTGTGGTGCAAGAGAGAGATTGCATGGGCAAGCGGGAATGTATAGCTGAAGAACAGAGTTGAGGTCAGTGGAGGAAAAAACGACTTAGAGGAAACATCAGCAGTAAGGGGGTTCCAGCCTAAACTGACCTAACGGGATTCTTACAGACAGGCCTAGGTGACCAGGCACCACCTGGGAAACATGATCAGATATCAGGGATGGGGGCTTTTGCTAGACTGACTTATCAGGGCTCTTTAACAAACCTGATTTTACAAAGACCTGCACACATGGGCCCAGGAAAGGTTTAGAAGCCTGACTAAAGTTTGGTCAAGCAGAGACCAGCGTGTCAGAGTGTATTATATGTAATCTCTGCAAGGAGTAGAGAGCATTTTGTATGATTTGTCTGATCCTCTGTACTAAAATGCAAACTTCACTTCAGCTCCGGAATTCCCAGAGACTGTCAGGTAGGGGTTAGGAGGAAGGGAACAGATGCTTTGTCTAGGGTGTCCCCTGAGAGGCAGACGACAGTAGGAGATTCTTTGTCTACTATGACGGACAAATTGACCAGAGTGGGCTCCCAGGGAGAACAGATGACATACTGGGGTGGAGGTCCCCAAGGACTGCCCAGATGTTTGGTCTACAGTAGAGGGTACAAGGGCTGACCAATCAGAGACAGGGAAACCACAAAGTAAAGATAGGACCAAGGCCTCCATGTAGGGTCTTTGGAGCATGTACACAGTTGGGGTAACAGTGTCCCTAACTGACTTACCCTCATTAGCGTAGTACAAATCACACCCTCCAGTGCCACAACTATTTACAAATTTCAGGGCAGCCCCAGGAAATTGCCTTAGAAGGATAAAAATGTGAAGGGTTCCCAATTTCAGGAATTCTCCACTTCTTTCCAAGAAAACCATGAATATTCCACCCCCCACTTAACATAAAGTTAGATGATCGGTTTAACATGAGAAATGGTGTTAAACTCAGAGTCTCTTCTACTTACAGGGGCTGACCCATACCTTCCCTGGAATGGATTGTATTTCAATAGAACAGTGGCACCTGCTTGCACAGCTCATTTATTCCGTTGACTCAATACCAGGTATCATTCTTTGGTCCTGGGAATCAAGAACCTGGGAACACCAGGACCTGCCACCTGGTCCCTACACCTGACAAAACTAGACCAGGGGGAACTCGAAGCTAAAAGGTCTGGGTTTCCCCCGTCTCTCCCCTCCCCCTCTCCTCGTCTCTGATGCGCATCTTTCCCTCTTCTAAGAACATGAGAGTAGAACAGGGGGAAGGGCCGATGGGGCTGCTGAAGTTTTGGGCAGACTTTCTCCTTGTCGCTCCTTCTCTTGTCTTCCTTTGTCTCATCCCTTTAAAATCCAGTAACAATGACAAAATTGTCCACACAGCGTGTTGGTCCATTGCAGTTAAATGATTATTATCACTTTGCTTTCAGGGTATAACTTAAAAATATATCTAAGGGAAATATGATAGACTTTTGAAGTGCACCAGAATTTTACTAAACTTTTACTTTCAAATGTACTTTGACCCCTTGGTAGAGTCCACAACGAGGGCCTGTGATGTCTACCTTCTTGCCACAATCCCATACTGTGTTTGGTGGGCTCTGTTTACCTGTCACTGCCTAGCTGAGAAATTCTTTGGAGTTGGGTTGCCCAGGCAAAGCCTGACAGTAGGGTTCATGGCCACGGCATGTGTGTTTGTTTATAAAGTAGATTTGTGAATGTTTGTAGAAAAAATATTTTAATGTCACCGTTGAATCTAAAGTATCTTAGAGAGGAAATCAGTTCTAGAGTAGGCCTGGCCTTATTATTTAAACACAAAGGGGAAATTAGCTTGATAATCGCTTATTTACCATGGAAAGTGGCACTCTAAGTAGGAAGACATCATGGCGCTGGATATTTTTGCCTGTCCCCTTGTGGAGGTAATGTTTACTAAGATGCTGAAGGAACATTACAATGAGAAGCTGACCGTGGCCCCTCCATATTTTCTTCCCTTGTCCTTGTTCCCCAGACTCTTTGTTGGCATTGAAGAAACTCAGTGGCATGATTTTTCTCCTTGTCATCTAAGGATTGAATGCTTCATGGGCAAAGTAGACTTTGCAGTGTTAAGAAATGTAAGCTGTGACTTATATGGAGAGGTTTTCCCACCCTTTTTAGCATGCCGGGGCTCGTGTGGTATAGAAAAACATGCCAATCTGTGAAAGAAAAATGGGGAAAATGAAGTGTTCTCTGAAGTCCCCTGAGAGCCTTTTTTTGGAATTTTGTCTTTTCTGTTGTTTAAAAAAAGAAAAGAAAAGAAAAGAGCAGGGCCGGGGCGTCCATATGTGGAAGGGCACTTAGGGGAATTGCATATGGCTGTATAGTCTGGAAAAGGTAATTTGCATGTTTACTGGCGCATTTGGAATAATGAGAGGCTTAAAAATTCTTATACATTGTCACTCACTCCTGTTCTCTGACACACTGGTGCTTTGATTAGTGTTGCTAATGAGGGATTGGGGATGTTTACCCAGGATTGACAGCGGCCACTGGAATAGGAGAAGGCTGTTGCGTCCGTGTAGGCTATTAGGATAGTATGAAGTTGACATTTGGTCTCCGCTTAGTAGCTTGCAAAAGTACACCTTTGTCTTCGAGTAATTTTAAAAACTTGATTCCCCCTCTCGCCTTTGCCAGTTTGCCCTGGGAATAGTAACAGCTGCATTGGTGAAGAATAAGCCAGTGCTTGCCACAGATTGACATGGTCTGCGGGAGAGAGAGGCGGGACAGGACCCGCCACTCATACTTCCAAAGGGCCATTCAGGATGGTATTTAAATGTGTTTCTTTTTTCACAGCTGTGAGGTGGGGTGGGTGGCAGGAGCAAACAAAGAGAAGGCCTGAACTGTTGAGAAGGCGGAGAGGTTATGCACTCCTAATGCCCAGGTCTAGGCAAAAAAAACAAAAAACAAAAAACATTTACCTTGTTAAAGTCTTTACCAAGTATCACAGGAGCCCAGGAGCACAAGCCAGCCATGCCCAGGAGACATCCGAGCTGAGGGCTATTCAGAAAGGTGACATGAGGTACTATGCCAAATGGAGACCCTCGGGAGCCTCAGGCTCATCTCTGGGGCAGTGATTCCTAACCAGGGCTTTATTTTATACCTGACTCTTCTTGTTCTTTGAAATCTTTTAAAATTTCAGTGTAAATCTTTTAAAACTTCTAAGATGATCCCTGGAAACCTGCCAGCAAGCCATTCCTCACTACACTAGGGCCGTCTCTGTATCTGCGCTCAGAAAGGCCACCATGGTTTGGAGCCTCCTGGGATCTGTGGAGTCATGTACTCCTCCGTCCCCCAAACTGCTCTTTCCTTCTTCAACATCCTTGCTATTGAAGGAAAAAGGAGCTGCCAGTGTCAGGTTGTCATTGACAATTAGGTTCCCATGCCTGACCAGGTAGAGAAAGCTGCAATAGGGAGGCTGGGTGTGTGCGCGCCAGGACCTGCCGGCCGATCACTGCAGCTGGGTGCTAGCTTGGCACCCAGTAAGTTGCATTTCTTAGAATGTCTAAAAAAAGGACAGGTAACAAATGGAAAAACAGGATACACGAAGGCAGTGTGGCCCCGGTGAGATGAAGCTGCGCCCTGCGTGTGCGGGCTCACTCGCGTGCTCTCGGTTTGAGACTGTCAGGAAAGCACAGACAGACGTGGTGTCTGGGGTGGGGGAGGGTTGATGGTTTTTATTTTCTTTTTTTAATGATTCTTCGTTTCCTTAAATATCTACATGGAGAATTTATTACTTTATAATTAGAGAAAGTTGTTTTTAAAAGAGAAAGGAATGAATTATCACTTGGCCAGTGGCTGAGCTGGATAATGTAAGAGCAGCAGGCGTCCACCAAATAGCATTTGTGCACCAGGCACCGTCTAAATACTTAACGCGAATTACCGCAACTCGTGTTTACAAAAATCCAGTGAAGGAGGCACGGGTCGTGCCATCTTACAGATGAAGGAACTGAGGCCCAGCGTCACACAGCCAGTAAAAGATGGAGCTAGATTCCTTCCCAGCAGGGCATAACCGCTGTGCACTCTGCTACCTCCAGATGTGTTCAGTAAGTGGTGCCCATGATTCTAAGGATCTAACCCCGAGATTCCAAGGGGCATCTAGGCTCTTAGCGCATCCTAAGTTACTCCTCACAGTAACCCTTAGAGGCAGGTATTATTGTTACTCTCACTGTGTGGCTGAGCTAACTGAGGTGCAGAGGGGCAAGTGACTACTTGGCAGGGCCATCCTTTGAACTCTGGCAGAATGGCTCCAGGCCGCGCCCTGAACTGCTGAAGCACCTGCCCTGTGATGAGGCCCTTCCCAGGGATTGCTTCTGCCTCTTTGAATATGGAAGCCAGGAAGTCAATGGATTTCTCTCCTTAAACCGTGGACAGACCTTTCAGATTTCTCTCTGTATCCCCAAGCTGACTCCTAAGATTGCTATTTTCGTTTTGCTTTCTTTTTCTTACTTTCTTTATGGTTCTATTGTTTTTCCTATTCATTTTTTGCCCCCTCCCTTTCAATAGAAAAAACATATTGCTATTTGTCCTTGGAATAAATCTCATAGCTTTGCACAGACACAGTGCAAAGGAATGCAGTTTTGTCTTGCCTTTTGTTTACACTGAGTTTCCAATGAGCTCAGAAAGGGGGGATCTCTGCTGTTAGCACTGCGGGGCAGACACTGGGGACAGTATGTGCCTCTTGAGCCCAGTGTCCATAGAGTGGGTCCTTAACTTTGACCAGGCTATCATGACCTCTGATTAGTTACCTTCCATCTTCCTAAGCTTGCTTCTCTGTGCATCAGGCTGGATGTGCCTAGCTGACATTTTGAATGCTCTCCTGAACTGACCAGAGTCAGGTGTGGGATGAAGGCAGATCTTAGGGCCAGTGGTAATACACAGACTCAGAGACAGAGGGTGTGTCCTATGTCAGTGTAGGCACTGAGTAGGCACTCAGTACCTAGAGTTCCTTCCTGAGCTGGTGAGTTTACTGCAAATACTGTCATTCAGCAGGCACACCCTCTGTGAGCTAACCAGCCACTGCTTTTTCCCAAGTGCCTAACCTTTGAAAGTCAACAATACTCTATGTTGTGTTATATAATACCACCAATAAATTGTAGTAAGAATATTTTATAAAGCAAATGCAGTTGTATCAGAAATGACAAATTTAGGGACAGCCAAATTTAATGTGTATTGTTTTAAAAACCACAAAGCATCCTTTGACACAACCTTTCCCATTCCAACTTGCTATTGTTTTCTAAGAGAATAGACCTTGTACCCTTTTGCTTTACATGAGGATCTTTATGTAAAAAAGTAACAGTGCACCCCGTTTGTACATGGTAGCAATAGATTTCTATTTTAATACGGGCTGTTCACAGGAAAGGAGCTTGAATATGTTTTCAATCTGTTAAAAGCAAGAGTCAACCTGTACCACATACAGCACTTAAACACAAATGTGTAAAACATGTTTGAGTCCAATCAGCACTCATTGTGCTAAGCTGTCAGTTTCAGTAGGGCTCATGTAATAATGTAGCCTGGTGTGTTAAAAACAAAACCAAAAACGTGGGTTTTGGAGTCACAGAGCTTAGAAAATGAATCACAGCTGTGCCATTTCCACACTATGTGATGTCAGGCAAATTACTTAACAACTGACAGCCTCAGTTTCCTCATCTGTTAATGGAATATAATAGCTACCACTTCCTAGAATACAGTGCCCTCAGAATGGAAACTTCATAAAGGGAGAGATTTTTGTCTATTTTGCTCACAATGCCTCTTCCATGCCGTGAGCCATGCCAAGAACATATTAATAGCAGGCATGGGGGTTATGTCAGGATTCAGGAGGTTGACAACAGTTGTTTACCCAGAGCCTGCTCAGTACATGGTAACTACTATCATTTGGAGGACTGGAAAACAGCAGGGCAAAAAAAAATAAAAACAGATCTCAGGCTGATGAGTTTAGGTCAAAGGTCTTGTGGTCAGTGCAGGGCAAGAAGTGAGACACCAGTCAACAGCAGAGCTGGGAGTGTGAGTTATACAAAGTGGGGAGTAAAGCCAGCAGTCTGAGAGTAGCCCCAAAAGTAGATGGTGTAGGAACCAAGAGAAAGCTGCTCCTTTCTCTCTGAATGTTCTTAAAAATCACTACCAAGAAGCAAATTAATAGGAGAAAAGGCATAAAAATTTTATTAACGTGTACATGGGAACCTGATGATCCAAAATGCAGGAGAAATTGTCCATTTTTATGCCTGGGTTCAACAAAGTATGGACAGCCAGGTATGAAAAGTGTCACGGTGGTGCCCAGAGATTTGGGTCAGATTTATTAAAAAGGGATGGTGACCCACCTGGGCAGGACAAAGATGATGTTTGTACCTCGGGGCTGTTAGAGACTCCTTTTTATATGGGGCCAGAGAAGGTGGGCAAATTCCCCAGTTTGCCCCGATAGCTTTTGTGGGTTAGCTGTTCAGGGGTGGGGCTAAGTCCTTTGTGTCCTTTGTCTTAGGAGGAGAGAAGTTGGGGAGAGGGTTTGTATAGGACCATATTAGGCCCCTCAAAATGTAGAAACATGATTGGACAAAAAGGGGAAACCAGCAAGGTCTATCTCAATGCCTCCTGGCCTCTCTAAGCACATGCCTTCCCTCTGGGGGTGGGGCAGGACCTCCCTGGAATGGGAATCATATGACCTATAATCAAACAAGATAAGTCAGATAATTTCTTTGTGGCCTGTTTTTACACAGAAAGGCAAAAGGAAAGTTAGAGTAATATTTTTTGGTTTTATGGCTGTCTTTAGGGAAAAGGGGTGGAGTTTCTATGCCCCACCTTGGAGAAGAAAGATTCTAGTTTTTATGGTAAGCCTCAGGGAGAATGGGACTGAGAGACAGGAGGTGGGGGGAAACTCCTGCTTCTGAGACCTTCATTTTGGAGTATTGATTTCTGGGTCCCAACAGGGGGCAGATGCTATGATTTTCAGGTTTCTGAGGCTCCAAGGCCCTGCCTCCGTAGCATGATTTCAAGGAGTTGGGTGGTTCTCCCCCTTCCCTTTAGTGCCTCGTATGAAGTTGGGTGGACCTGGGTCCACGGGCCTAATAGGAGGTACGTGGAACCAGCCATAGTTACAGCCAGGGGGGCTCGGGCCCGTCGCTGCTGGAGTGAGTGACGAGCGTCTGAAGATCTGGGGGTGTCTTCAGCACCCACTCCAGTGAGATGGCAGCCCGTTCAAGTATTTTCAACATGTCAGGAGGCTTTGTTTTCTCAGCTGCCATTTGGATTGTCATTTCACAAGCAGCTTGGTCAATAACAGACCAAGAGGCTGCTGAGCGGAGGGACATACGTTTCCCAGAAGGTTAAATGGTGTCCCTGACCCAGAGCCCCTGGAAGGCAGAGAAGGAAGTTGTTTGGGCGTTGTGCATCAGCTCTGAAATGCTGAGATTCAAATGATACTTCTCTGCCTGAGCCAAACATTCATTCATTTAAACTCTACTGACCAGGGAAATTTGAACACTGACAGAAGATTGGTTTATATTGGCATAAAGATATTATAGACACAATAGAACCTCCATAGTTGACCACCTCTCTATACTGACCACCTCCTTAAATTGACCTAATTCTCATAGACTGGACATGTTGACCACCTCTGTGTGGTGACCAGTTTGTTAGTTTCCTGGGTGGTCAACTTATAGAGGTTCTATTGTAATTTTATAGTTCATTTTAATTTTATTTAATAATACACTTCTTATATTTTTAAGAGGTCTTTTCTTCTATAGCTTTAACACTAAAATTTTTGTGGATACATGTTTGCGGTAAACAGGGAGAAAGAGAGGACAAGTGGATTGGGATGGAGACAGAATAAGATGAACTCCGAGTGTTGAAGTGGGATGGTGGTACCTGGGCTCATTGTACTGCTCAAAAACCTTCATGGACACCAAGGACCTCACATTTAGTGCAAAATATACATGATTTGGCAGAACCAGGAATACAGATGTGTAGCATGTTTTCACCAACTCAGGTGTTTGAGATCAAATTTTGTATGCTTTTCAATTTTAAAAGTGAGACCCATGTAGGCATAGGTCGTCTGCTTGAAATTCTGTATGTCACTGTGATTTGTCCCCCTCTCCCCTTGCAATTTGGCTCCTGTTTTTCCAGGGATTAATATTAGAGGAATTTTTAGTTCCCTTTCTTTATACCTGAAGTAACATCTCTAATCATTGAGTGGTTTTTCTACTTTGCTGAGAAACATCAGAAGTGCTGTGAGGCTGGCATCATAATTTCCCTTGCTACTTTTTATGTAAATAAACCTGAGAGGAGTGGGAACACCAGATAACAAACAGTATTTTGTAAAACTGTTGCGTTTACTGTTCCCTGCCCGGGTACAAGGGCATCTATCACCGTTGGTGTTTTCTCCTCACACAAAGCACAGAGGATGTTGAGGTAATTATTAAAGTCTCCCCGTCAGCAACCCCTTTAACACCAAGGTCACCAGATAAGGAAGAATTTTCACCTTCAGTGTTCTCTAGTCCCTGACTAACTGCCTCTTGTGAGTTTTGTTGAAGAATTCCAGAGGGTGGGGAGGGGGAAAGAGCTTTAAAGTCAACTCTGAGGCCAGTGCCCTGTAACTCTAGCACTCTGGAGAGGCCAAGGTGGGTGGATTGCTTGAGCTCAGGGGTTCCAAACCAGCCCAAGCAAGAGGAAGACCCCATCTCTACTAAAAATAGAAAAATTAGCCTGACGTTGTGGGACTCACCCGTAGTTCCAGCTACTTGGGAGGCTAAGGCAAGGCTTGAGCCCAAGAGTTCGAGGTTGCTGTGAGCTATGATGCCTTGGCACTATAGCCTAGGTGACAAAGTGAGACTCTGTCTCGAAAATAAATAAATAAATAAATAAAGTGAACTCTGAGATATCTGGGCAGGGAAATACTTGCAAAATGTTGTGTTATGGCTTTGAAAATGTATATTTGAAAATGTTCTTCTTCCATGTTAAAGAAGAACATCCCACAAACTAGTAAAAGACAATCATTAAAGGAAAAAGAAGTCCTTAGTTGTGCTGGACCTTAGCCTAGGTCAATGTATGTTCTACAGCAGAGACATGTGAAGTGATGGCGTTCTGTAGGAAAGTAAATCTGAGGCTGTGGTTAATAATTATTTAAGAGCTAAGAATCATCAGAGAAATTTGGGAGTTTTTTGAGACAGAGTCTCACTTAGTCACCCTGGTGTCGCAACTCACCGTATCCTCAAACTCTTGGGCTCAAGCATTCTCTTGCCTCAGCCTCCCAAGTAGCTGGGACTACAGACCACAATGCCTGGCTGCTTTTTTACAGATGGGGTCTCGCTCTGGCTCAGGCTGGTCTCAAACTCCTGAGCTCAGGCAATCCACCCACCTCAGCCTCCCAGAGTGCTAAGATTACAGGTGTGAGCCACCATCCCCAGCAAGAGAAATATTTTGTATTTTCTTCTGAGTTGTTTGTTTTGGTGGTTGCTCTCTGTCAAAGATAAAGGTATATCTTTAGAGATAAAAGAATAATTACTTGGAAATTAAAATTTTCTCCTGAGATTCTTCATATGGCTTTCAGGCCATCATCAGAAACCATGTCTGTTCACTCGTGTTTACGCAATTACACTTAAAATGTGTTCATTTAAGTGAAGAGGCAACATGTTTTCTCCCCATAACTTCACCTAGTTTGTGTCCTTAAAACCTAACATTTTATTCATTGGTGATTCATAAAAGTTGGAAAAACTAAATGCAGTGGTTGATGTAAAATTAAAGATGTTAACTTTGGAGCAGAAGGAGAACGAAAAAGAAATTTTACCAGCTAAACTCCAAGGTTTTTTCCTGGGTGAAGGAGCACAGCCAGGCCGGTTCCTGTGGTTGACCTCACACAGGCTTCTTGAGACCCCACAAGCCACCCTGGAGATTTGGACCCACACGGGATAGCACCCCCCTGAGAACCACTACAGAAAGCGAGCAGTGGGGGACCCCTGGGCTGGGAAGGAACAGCCACAGTCTTCCGTGTCGGATGGGCCTGGCTGAGAATTTAGGGCCAATTCTATTGAACTTCAGTTTCTTCATCTGCGAAATGGAAATAATAATACCCTATGGGCTTATGTAAGGATTCATTGAAACGTCGCTTTGAAAGCATCAGCATGGTTCCGGTGCACACTGAGTGTTCAGCTGTAGCAGTGGCAGCCCCCTCCTTCTTGTTCCCCCACATTCTAGGTTGGAACTCAGCCTCACTAGTTGTCACACTGCTCTCTCTGGGAGTACGGGAAACCCTCCTGCGTCACATTAACCTCCTGCCAGACCCAACCTTATTGTCATTTCCTGCTAATCTCACCTCAGTGGCGTATTATCATGTAGCCTCTGTTTCTGTGCCAGGAAAGGTTGCCCCCAGTGGGATCCCCAGAGTAGAGGTGATCATGCTTCCCCTTTCCCTGGGCTGTCCAGAGTAAGCTGTGAAGGTCACTTCCTGGCGTCTGAGCTGTTCTGCTTAGTAGACAGATTTTCCCCTTTTCCATTCCGGCCACTTATCAGCCACGCACACAGGTCACATCAGCCCCTCTTTACCTTCTTGGAGCTGTCACTTTAGCCCAACTTCCTCTTCCTTTACTGACCAAATATTTTCAATCAGAGCAATTCCTGACTCTCATCTGGGAAAAACCTTGACTTTCTCCTTATCACCTATCAAATCCACCTCACCAATCCGCTCCACCTGCCCACCACTGATATGTGTCTAAATGAAGAGTATAGGTTGTATTCCAGGCACATAAAATGTCCTAGTGACAGGTGTCAGACTTGGCCTATTTGGTATGGATAAGAGCGGTAGTCAAGCCGTGGACTTTATGGAGTTCAGGGTCGTCCCTTCCGGCTGTACTTTGACACTGACAGTGAGAGCGGTTGGCATGACCAGCCCGTGCAGGTGCAGGCTGGGCTGGCTCTGGACAGGCGCCCCAGGAGCCAAGCTTCTTTCACATCTGCCCCTCCAGTGCTTTCTGTAGAACCTTGGACGTCTCTGCCCTTCACTTCCTGGGCCCCACAGTGGGGACCGTCCTATAGGGACTTCATTTGCTTTTGTTTCTTTTCATTTTAATTGTTTCTAGGCAATGCCTGAGGAGAAAAGCTACTCTAAAGCTTTAAACATGTTCTTTAAAGTCTGGGTTCCCAAGTGCAAAACGGGGTTTGAGGGAGACTGGCTGATCGGAGGAAAGGAAACATGACCACACCACATCAGCTTGCTGGGGCTGGTGCCGGGCACCAAGTGAGATTCATAGGTGAACTCTTTAAACCTCAGACCAGATCGCACACACCCTTGTTCTTAGGGGACATGTATTGTGACATTATTCTGGCATGTGTTGCTTTAAGACTCAGACATCAGGAGGACCAAGGCCAGCAAGAGCTCCCTCAGCGTCCAGTTCCCTAATTCACTGTCTGACACCCGAGCACTAACCCTCAGGGTCCCCAACCTACTGTAACTTCTTGTGGGTTGCCCCTTTCTTGAGGAATCAGTGCATTTCACCAATCCCTCTTGTTCTCTTTGCTGCCAAATATAGCTGCACCTTCCCCTTCCCCCAAACTCAGGGCTTCTAACACAGGCCCAGTGTTAGAAGTTTCAGGATGCGAGGACAGTTGAAAAGAGGGAGTATATGTCCAAAAGTCACTTATTGGTATGGAGAATTTTCCGTGGCAATTATAGCAGCAACTTCATACTATTTCTCTTAATAGTTCAGAAAGCATCTTCTTAGAGACTCTCACCGTATCTTTCGGTACCCTTGGTGAGATCAGTAAGCTCTAGGGCTGGGTTTCTGGGAAAGGAGACTCTGAGGGCAGGGTTTGCTTGCAGGGAGTTTACTGGGAGCTGTGTTCTGGACACCCTAATGGGGGAGTGAGGCAGGTAAAGCAGGAAGGAAAACTAGTAAAGGGGGTGTGAGCAACAAGAAATCCACCCTGCTGGGCCCCGAGGACAGTGGAGCTGGCCTGGAGTGTCCCTCCAGCTCTGGTCTCTCGGCAGTCTGTCCCGTAGGGGTGTGCGTGCCGTCTCGGGAGTTCCCCTGGCAGCAACGGAGGCAGCCAGCGTGTTGAGGAACCGTCTGAAGTCAGCCTCCACTTCAGGCTGGGCGTGCACCCACAGATTCTGCGATGGTCGTATTCCCCACGAAGGCCGATTCCTAGAGAAAGGAACAGGCGCGGCAAGGGTCAGTACCTGCAGAGTCCTTACACCCCTTCCCCTGCGTCCTGACCCTTTGGCCACATTCCTTCCCACTGCAACAATGGCAGACATGGCTGGGGCCTCCTAAAGCGCCAGGACTAAAGCGTCAGGAGATCTGGAACAGGCCCTGACAGTGTTGCTCACTCAGGGACCTGGTGAGGCCCTTTATTTCTGACATCATAGCTTGCTGGTTTGGCCTTCTGAGTCACACTCCCTGGGTTCCTATCCTGGAAGTTGCGTGGCCTCCATTGGGCAAGTCACTTACATTTTCTTTGCCTTGGTTTCATTCTCTATTGAAATACTGTCTGTTTCATTATGGTTGATGTGACACCTACGTGAATTAATTCATGTGACGTGCTTAGACGGTAAGCACATAAAAGTGCTTGCTGGTTCACTGGCAGTGGTGTCATGGCACACGTGGTGCTTTATGTCCTTCTGCTGACATTTCCCTGGCTTTACAGTTCACGTGAACATGTGAAACGAAAGCTCACATTTCGTCGCAGCGTTCATGTCTGGTAGGAATCTCACTGAGTTCATTGCACTTCAGGTGACTTGTTTACCCCCATCGGCACTGCATGTTGGCAAACTCCCTGAGGAAGGAGTCTGTGCTTGCCTCGCCCTTTCTGGCATCAGCAGCATGAATTAGCAAGGCGGCCAGTCTTGGGAGCTCCTCAGGAAATACGTGTTCAGTGAATGAGCGCAAAGTTCACTGGTGACACCAAAGTTCGTGGTGCACAGCCAAGCCTCCTGCTGCTGGTGGCATCAGCATAAAAAGACTTTAAAAGACTTCACCAAAGATGCAACCCTCCCAGATTTTCTTTGCATTTATAGAATGCTATTCTGAGACCCTCAAAAGAATTTTCAGCTGTGGCTCAATATTTAATCCAAAGTGAGATGAAATTGGAAGCTGAAATGCAGAGTACGGCGTTCAGATGTTCACTGTTAACATACACTGCTAATTATTAGCATTGACGTTCTCTTATGGGTAACACTATGTGGTGGCAGAGCCTTTGGACTAAATTGAACAACTGTTTGACTTCGACGCACTGAAGGGGAGGGCCAAATTGAAAAGTCCTGTTTTATGGATGAAGATCTCAGATCCACTAAGGTGTGCAGATGACCCTACAGCAGAACTGACCCAAGTTGGGTTGCTGGTTCACAATTATCAACTTTTTTGGTCGATGTCATAGCCACCCAGGAGAGGGAGGTTGGTGATACTGATGCAGACTCACTTAGGTTGCAGACTCATCTTGTTATGGGGCTGGGTTGTGTGCTTCTAATCAAATTTCTATGTTGAAGTCCAACCCCCAGTATTCTGAATATGACTGTATCTGGAGAAAGGGTTTTTAGAGGTAGTTAAGGTAAAATGAGGTCAGATGGTGGGCCCTAAGCAAATATGACTGGTATCCGTATGAGAAAAGGAAAATAGGACATAGATGCACACACCTGGCAGGCCATGTGAAGACACAGGGAGAAGACGGCCTTCGATAAGCCAAGGACAGAGGCCTCAGAAGAAACTAAACCTGCTCTCTCCTTGATCTTGAACTTCTAGCATCCAGGTCGCTGAGATCATAAATTTCTATTATTTAAACCACTCAGTCTGCGGTCCTTTGTTATGATAGCCCCAGCAATCTAATACGCAGTGCCTTTGTTAGCAGGTGGGTGAGGAAACCACCTGTGGCTCCATCAGCCCCCCGAAGTTCCAGCTTCTGTCCTCTCAGATGCTCCCACAGTACCTCAGGAGGGTGAATATATTTTTCTAGAGACAGAATTCATCATCCCCCGGACAAAATCTGTGTCTTGTATCTCACTCCTGTGCTTTTACAAGAATGTGTATCAATATCCTTTCCCCCTTATTATTGAGCTGTTTTGTTTTGGTCTTACTTGTTTTGTTTTGTCTTATTTTGTCTGCCGTTTAGAAAAATGCAGAATCTCTGATTAGAAGGAAGCTTTTGACTCAAGACCTAATTTAGTGCTTTGCTTCTAATGATGCAAATTGCTGGGTGTACTACCGGGGTAATGCATTTCCGAATCAATGGGCAGATAACTGCTATTTGTAGAAACTTACAAAGAGAGCAGTGCCAATTCCTTGCTGCCTTGGATCATTCAGCATTCATTACAGGACACGGTCTTTCAGCAATTACAAAACATAAGACCCTGCTCACTCCCATTCTTGGGATCTCTATTGTTCTAATTGATTCTTGCTGGAATGGTGGGGCTCAGTAATGGCTGGAGTGGGCGGGGAGGCCCAGGGTAAAACCCAGGAGGTCCTGGTATAGACCACCTGGAGTTACAAAAATACAAAATGTACCAGAGAAACCATAAGAAGTGAATGTTAATTCTGCTTTCTACAAGTCATCTCACTCCTGCTGATTCTTTGTCTCCTTCTATATTCTTTCATTACTTTGTCTCTGTTGTCAGAGTTAGCAAAGAAAAATGCAGGATACCCAGTTAAACTGGAATTTTAAATAAATAACAAATAATTGCTTTCATATAAGCGTATAGCAAACATTATACTGATACTACAACAATTATTTGTTGTTTATCTGAAATTCTGTGCGTACTCTCCTGCATGAGGCAACCCTATCTCTGTCTCAATCACTCTTCATGTATTTCTCATATACATATGTATGGATGTAGATATGGCTAGACCTGTAGATTTGGATATAGATGTATAGATATAGATATCACCCTCACAGACTTCGCTAATTTATCTTTTTCCCTTGTAAACCTACCCCACCTTACACATCTTCTACTTTCTTCATTCCTAAATACAGAAATGCTTATACATATTTCTCCTTCCTCCTTTGTTTGTTTTCCATATTTTTCCCCTTTGTAAATTTCCCTAACCTGTCTTTAAAAACTATAGCTTTTCCCCCTTAATATTGGTCATAAAATGACCAATAATAAATAAAAATAAATAACTTCTTTCCTTTCTTACTTTAAGATTCTGAGACTCAAAACTCTCAGTAGTTCTGTCTTTAAAAACTTACTTAATTTTCCTTTTTGTTATCGTTCTTATGTTTGTTTATATTTATTTTGCCTTATCAGATCAGTGGTTCCTAATAGAAAATGAGGTCATACCCTTAGACAGAAGGTTGATGGGGTCAGGTACATGTCATTTAAAAACCTTGTGTGCAATAAAAGAACTTTGGGGAATAAATGTGCTTTCATTTTTGTCACATTTCATTAGTAAATTTCAAAATCCATCATTCAGTAGGCACAAATTACTCTCACATCTGTTTTTTTGCAAAGCAGTATGCTAGGCTGTTGGAGACTCAGGTCAGTGGAGCCTGTTGGTCTCTACCCTGGGATAAGACATATGAAAAGATAATACAAAGTAATTATATTCTAGCAAAGAATAAAAAGGGGGAACTGAATGGTCACAGAATGGCAGCCTTCCTCACCAGCCTGGAGGACAGAGTGGGCAGTGCTGGGATGCTTGCTTTGGGTACTCATACCCCCGCCTAGTCTTACACCCTAAGCAGCCCCCTCTCCTCACCCTGTCCCCACTCTGGGACGTGGTGAAGCTAAACTTTGTTCCTCTGTTTACATTTCAGAAGCTGAACTCTGTATTTTCTCTTTTACAAAGAATCATGGCAACATTTTTTTCAGTTATTTTAGGAAGATATATAAATAGATAAACCTATTTTTCTTGATTTTTATGTCATTATGCCCCACCTCATTCCACAAAAAGTTGAGACAGTGGGTTTTATAAATTCTGCTTCCACAAAGTTTTCTTAAACCGTTTCCTAAGTTCTTGACTTCTGCAGATTTTTTTTTTTTGGTTTGTAAGGTGTCTGATTCATTTTTTGATAAAACAAACCAAAAGCTCTGTGCAGGTGTCCACCAATTCAAGAAGACACACTTTACAGAGAATCCCCACTTTCCTGGGGATTAGCTGTTGCTGACCTTTGGAATTATAGGGGTTTCTGCCGTCCTCCCACCCTTTACCCAGTAATTTCATCTAGTGACTTTGGTAACTTTTAATATTACGATTTCAAAAATATATATTCCATGTAAACAATGAAATGTGTCTGTGTGTATACAATTTAACTTTTTAATAGACTTTATTTTTTAGAGCAGTTTTAGGTTCACAACAAAATTGAGCAGAAAGAACAGAGAGTTCCCATTTACCTCCCACCCCCATGCACACACAGCCTCCCCCACGGTGAACATCAAATTTTCATTCTGCGCTTTGTTAAAGATTCATCATCTTTAAAACATCTCTTTGATGGTTGTTTCCAGCATGAACCTATTGTTACTCAAAATGAACAGATGAAGTAACAAAGATTATTGGAATTTTAATGTGATTTCTTAAGAAGGTTTATTAATTTTTATAGTAGGTGTCTTACATTCATATTACCTTGTCACATTTTCTGCCAGTACAAGTTTTTTTTTGGTTCTTAAAATGAAATTAAATATACTGGAGATCAGAATAGTAACTGACACAGCAAAAGGCAACTGATGTTTGTTGGCTATATTGATATTCTGTTCCTTAAAGAGTCTTGTGACTTCCAGATGCTTCATAGTCTTTAAATGGCTTCCCCACCCCCACCAGCAGGGCTATGTCCACTTCCGTAGGTGGGGCGTTTACCTCACTGGGGTGCCAAGGAGGCAGAGACCCATCAGCACAAAGGAAGGACAGCATACAGGGACGTGTCTCAGTTTGCTGAGTGCTGGTTGCATCAGCCCACACCACTCTGATTACATATAGCCTCAATCAGCAGGCCTAATTTTAGGAGGTGCAAGACAAAAATACAGTTGAGAGAAGTGAACTAAAAATAACACCCTCCCCCCTTTATTCCATTACAATTCACCTCCTCAGATAGCTGGTCTGTTCCATTTCAGGAAAACCATCTCCCTGTCATAATTGTCATGAAGACATTTTGATGGTTGTTAAGAATAGTGTAAGCCTACATTTTATTTTGATTCATTGCTGCTGTCATGACCTTCGATGTAATTCTGCTTTCCTCTAGAATTGCTGGCATTCAGTTACACAGATGCTACTGTATTTGTCAGAGAGGGTTTGAAGCGGCCTCATTTTATTAGAAATATACAAAGAATGTCATTAATGAGAGTATGTTGCATGAGTCACTCTTGGGGTGTACTAGCGCCCCCCTCATGGCGAAAATACTTGTTTCAATTTTCAATTCACACTGCATTTCCACATTGAAGAACCACTTTTACTTTAGCAAACTTTTTAGAGTGCTTATTGTGTTGAAGACGTTGTTCTGAGTATTGGAAGGGCTGATTGAGACATAATTCTGCCTGAAGAAACTTACTTGGGAAGACAGAGCCAAGTCAAGAAGTGAGAGAGAGATCTTTGCAGCTGATGCCAGAATTCCTCTAAAGGAGAGGCCCGTCTTTGGGGAAACAGCTTGATAAACAACGGGGTGGGGTGGGGTGTTGGAATTTGAGGGCAGGAATGACACCACAGAAGAATAGCTAGAATGCAACCCTGAGCCCTGCTCCATTTGTAAGAGTTTGGGCAGAGGGAGACGACAGTTAAGCACAGGGGTGTAAGAGAGTAGCCAGAGCACTGGTTCTGGGTAGGTACTAGGGGTTCCTGGCCCAGAGGAAATGCTGTGTTGGGAAGGTCAAAGGCCATCTGGGAACCAGAGCTGCCCAGCAGGCGGTTGTTGATGATGCTTGTGACAGAAGGCCTTCCTGTTCTCCAGCCATTCCACAGTAAGTCCCCTATGGTTATGAATGCTTGATGTGACTGTTTTAGGGGTGTTTTCTTTTCTTTTGGTGTGGGAAATACCGCAGAAAGCTTTGAGTTGCATTTCTGAGGCCATGACGAATACAGCAGAGACAGGAAGTATGAACGGAGGAAGCTGGAAGAAAACATGCCCCTGGGACATAAGTGCCCCCCAAATTGCAGAAATCTTTGGGAGGCTTTGGGCTTCCTGAAGGCAGCCAGCAAGGCATCTGAGCCAATCTCTGCTCAGGAAATCCCAGATGGTTATCTGTTAGTCTGGATTAAAGGGTATAGCCATTATACAATAAGTGTATAAGAGTAGAAATGCACAGAGGGAATAATTAATTCTGACTCTTGGATTACTGTAGGGATCTCTGAGATAGGCTTTATAGCTGGGCCTCGAATGTTGAGTGTGATTTCAATAGACAAAAATAGAGGTGACCACATCAGCAGAGGAAGTACCTGAGAACTGGCCTCCACCATGTGACCTCTGCCTGTGCCCCGCCCCCCCTTTGCCTTTCACCACAAGTAGAAGAAGCCTGAGGCCCTCACCAGGAGCAGATGCTGGTACCATGCTTCTTGTACAGCCTGCAGAACTCTGAGCCACCGAAACCTCTTTTCTTTATAAATTACCCAGCCGCAGGTGTTCCTTTATGGCAACTAAACAGATGAAGACAGCCTGAAGGGTGACCTACTCCCTTGCTGAGATTGGAGCCATGGTTTAGGTGATGCAGGCAAGAAGTGAAGAAAGTGTGAGTGCATGAAGTGGTGGCAGAATTAGAAACAAAGGTGGTAGGAATCATGGGATGGCACAGTGGATAGGAGATAAAATTGACAAATTATCGATTATTGATACTGGGAATTGTTGGTTTCAAGTCTGGTTGGTTGGAATGATGTTGCTTAGGTCCTTATCACACGAGAAGCAACAGGTGTGCAGGTAGGCATGTGATTGGGGGAGAGAGTGGTGGAGATATGAGTTTGGTTTGGGATGTGTTGAGCTTTTGATGCTAGTGAGACAAAAGTTATTTGGAGATGTTCAGCAGTAAGTTGGAACTGGGCATAGGGCTGCACACTCAGCTCATTCGGAAACAATTTATGTATGTGGCAGGGCTCCAAGATAGACTGAGTAGATTCCAGGTATTTCTGCGCTGCTGGCACAGTCGTGAGCCTTACCCAGGAAGTGCTGTGTGGAAGCATCTGGCTTCCCCCTGCTTCGTCCATGCCCATAGGAGGAACAGGAGAAGAGTTTGTACAGTTCATGGTGGAAGTAGCTAATTTATGATATTTACTTATTACAACACATACATATAGATGTAACAAATATTTTCCTAGGCACAAAAATCCGACTTTACCAAAAAAGTTTTTTAAATGCCCAGGGAGAAGAGGTAGGGCTATCCTGCTCAGAATCAGTCCTGCCTTCCTGCTTTATTTCCTTTTTCCCTCTTTGTTGAAGAGGGGAAAAGGAAATTACGTGTCAATGTAATTGTTTATACCACCTTCTATTTGCCATTTATTTTAGATGTGTGTGTTTGTTAGTTTATTATAGATAATGATCCTCTCCTGAGCAGCAACCTGAGGCTGCTCCGAGACAGAATGTTGTACTTAATAGATCTGAAAGTCGAACAAATGCAGGTTGAATTCCCAGCGCAGGGTCATTGGGCTAATGTGATGAAGAAAGGGAGGAACTGACATTTACCCCTGGTTGTGGTGAGATTTGGCGTCCTGATGCATATGGAAGGGCTTTGAAGCTGTGAATGTTTGCAATTATAGGACTGCATGGTTATTATGGTAGTTGTTATTTAGGAAAAATCAGGTATTTGGAAAGATTCACTTGAGTTTTCAGAAAGCACTTCATGGAGAAGGTATATTCAAGCCATTTGGACGTTCTTAACCAGAGGAGGGATTGATGGTATTGGGGGAAGATTTTTCTGAAAGTGTTTCGCAGTCATTTAGCCATGGGGGTGTGGGAAGGGCCTGGTGCGGTTGCTGAAATGGGAGGGAGAGGTCGTTCTGCCTCTCCGTGGTGTCCATAGGTCGCCTAGGGGAAAATTCAGGGTTGATTTGCTCTTCCTCATTTAGCTACTGTGCCAGTGTCACACCTCCTGCCCCTAACCACGTTCCCTCACCACCTCACACACATGCAGACTGGACTATTAGACATCTGGTGTTCAAGACGTGTCTGGGGAAGAGGCCAGACGCAGTTGTAACTGATGTTTAAACTTTCTTGTTTTGTGAAAGGTGCTCAACTCAACAGCCATGGAGTAATGGTGGGTCCAAGAGACCTGGGACAGCAGGCAAGCCGGGTCAGCCAGGCTGAGAAAAGCCTGGACGTGGGTTGGCCTGAGGCTGCCTTCTCATCTCTGCTCTGGAAATGCACAGAGATCAGAACTTCTGAGTGGCCCAGCGGACATATCGAATTATATGTGTCCAGTTGGAAAATGAAGTAGCACAGAAAGTGGGCAGTGAAAGAGCAGCAGCACCTCGGTGGGCGGGTTGCATATGCTAGTGGTGTTTGCGCTCTTGGCAGGGAAGTAGGAGAGATGATGAGTTTGTTGGAATGTGTCAACTCTGAATTGCATCCTCTGAGTATGGGGCAACACTTCTTTATTCTTCACTTTGAGACCTCTGGATTTACTGCTATGAGCAATGAGGATTTAGCCCCTTCCTATCACCTCTCATCTCCTCCTCCCCAGCTTCCTCTTATGGCATTATTTTTGCTTCCTTTTGTGGTTATCTTTGTCACTTTAAATAAAACGCTCAAATCTCTGTTGGTTTTGGTCAGCGTTTGACACTATTCCTTGACCTTTTATTTTGTGAAGTGAAGTCACTGGTGGCCCTGCACTTTGTTCCCTCTCTTTTCTGTGGAGGGTGACAGCTCTATGATTTGCGTCCCCACCTCCACCGTCAGGCACAGCTCCACCACCTTCCACACAGCATCGTGCTACCCCTTTGCAGTCATGCTCTCTTTGCACCCCTAATCCCTGGCAGACACTGATCTTCCTTTGTATTTTATTATTAAAATTTTATTGCTGGGCAATAGTCTTCAGTTTATTGATTTGTTCACCTGCTGAAGGACATTTGGGTTGCTTTCAGTGTTGGGCGATTAGAAATAAAGCTGATATAAACATACATGTATAGGTTTTCATATGAACATAAATCTTTATTAAATACCTAGGAGTGAGGTTACTGGTTCATATGTTAAGTGTGTGTCTGACTTTAAAAGAAACTGTCAAACTGCTTGACAGAGTGGCTGTTCTATTTCACAATCCCATTGGCAATGTGCAAGAATTCTAGTTTTGCCCCGCAATCTTGCCAGCGCTACTTATTTGAATAGGTATATGGTATGTCCCATCCTGGTGGTTTAAGTTCACATTTCCCTAATGGATAAAAATATTGAACAACTTTGAATGTTCATATTTGCCTTCTATATATCCCTTTGTGGGAAGTAAGTGTGTAAGTCTTTTGCTCTTTTCTTTTTAAACTGGGGTTTTTGTTTTTTTGCTGTTGAGTTTTGAGAGTTGTTTACAAATTCTAGATAAGAATCCTTTGTTGCATCTGCAATTTGAAAACATTTTCTCCTACTGGGTAGCTTGTCATTTCATCCTTTTAACAGCGTCTTTCTCAAAACAAGAGTTTTAACTTTTTTATAAAATCTAATTTAGTAATCTTTTCTTTTGGTGTCTTATCTCAGAACTCTTTGCCTAACTGCAGGGCACAAAGATTTATGCTTTCTTTTTCAAAATACTGTAGTTTTATGTTTAGACCTATGAACCATTTCTAGATAGAGGTTCAGATTGAGTTTCATTTTTGGTATATTTGTATCTGACAGTTCCAGCACCACCTGATGAAAAGACTGTCCTTTTTCCATTAAATTGCCTTTGCACCTTTGCCAGAAATCAGTTGGCCATGTTTGTATGAATCTGTTTCTGGAGTGTTTATTCCATTCCGTTGTTCTCTCTCTCTGTCTGTCTGTCCCCTGGCCAGTACCAACCTTCCTCGTTACTGTAGTTTATAGGAAGTCTCTAAGATCAGGCAGCGTGAATCCTACAACTTTACTCTTCTTGTGCAGAATGATTTTGACTATTCTAGTTCCTTTTCCTTTTCATATAAATTTTAGAATCAGCGTGTCTCTATCTGTTGGAAAATCTTATTGGGATTTTGATTGGAATTCCATAGAATTTGTAGATCAACTGGGGAAAACTGACATCCTTGATAGTTGAGTCCTCCAGTTCATAAACACAGTCTGTCTCTTCAGTTATTTTTATTTTCTTTCTTTCATCAGTATTTTGTACATGTTTTGATAGATCATATCATGTACATGTTTTGATAGATGTATACATTAGCATTTCTTCTGTGCTTGGAGCTATTTTAATTTCCAGTTGTTTGTTGCTAGTATATGACTTTGCTAAACTCTTATACTGGTTTGGGAGTTTCCACATTGAAAGTCATGTTATCTGCAAACATTTACAATTTTTATTTCTTCCTTGCCATTTATTTTTCTGTCTTACCTTAGATTGCCCTTGGTAGCATTTCCATTATGATGTTCAGTAAAGGGAAACATCCTTGCTTTGTTTCTGTTTCTTAATATTTCACCATCAAGTATGATGTTAGCTGTGGGTTTTTTGTTGAGGCCCTTTTTCAGGTTGCTAAAGTTCCCTCCCATTCCTAGTTTGCTGACAGTTTTTATCATGAGCTGGATGCTGAATTTTGTCAGATGCTTTTTCTGCATCAATTGATATGATTGTGTGATTTTTTTCTTCCTTAGACTATTAATATGGTGGATTTTATTAATTGATTTTCTTGTATTGAACCATAATTTCTTATATTGAGCAAACCCTGCTTCTATGTAGGGTAGTTAATTTTTATTTTTATATGTTGTGGGAGGCTATCAGCTTCTTCATAGTGCAGGCTAACATTTGCCTTCTCATATGTAACTACAGGTAAGCACTTCCTGCTTTGTCTCTACAAATGTCTGTAAAAGTTGAAAATCTCTGAAAAGCAGTATTTTTTACGATTATGAAGCATAAATACTTTCATATGGAACCAAATAGGATTGTATGATTCTGTTTATCTCTCTTTGTGACCAGCATACTCTTAACATTAGAATATGTTAAGATGTGGGAACTCTATTCTTCATCTATTAAGTTGTCCAAAATCAGTGCCTCCCTTGGAAGATTCTCTCTTTTTCCTGGGGCTTCAGATTTTCTTGCTTTTATTAGGAGTGGAGGGGAGAGGAGACACAGTCTTTCTTCCCTTGGTGCCTAGTATCATCCAGCTTCTTAAAAGTTCTCTTGCTTGGAATGTATTCAATTCTTTTCTAATTTGAACTGCCTGTTTTCCCTACACAGCCGTCATCCAGGGATTTCTTTTTATTGGCTCCCTGGCTTTCTTCCAGGGAATGCAAGCTTTAAGACTGGAAAAGGTGAGTCTATTGGAAACTAGTCGTAGAGGGAGCTGATATTAATATAATTACCAGGTACCAAGCCCTGTTTTAATCTCATTATATGGATTACTTCATTTAATCCTCGGCGCAATTTGTGTGATAGTTATAATTATTCTCTTTCTAGTTTTACAGATGAGGAAATTGAGACCTGGAGAAGTCAGGTAACTTGGCTAAGTTGTGCCACTAATGACTGGTGGAGTCAGGACCCCAGCCAAGGCAGAGGGACTCTGGAGCTCTCATTTATATTACAAAGAAAGACTGTCTCCCACTGATGGAAGGCTGATGGGCCTCTCCAGGGGCAACTTATCAAGAACTCTTGGCCACTGGGCATCTACACCCAGAGATGCTTCCTTACTGTTCGGAAAACTCAGCCAAAGCAGAATAGTAGATTGAAGAACTGATCCCTGAACTGAGCTCTTTCCAGTATACCATACGACCTCCTCTACAACTGACTAGTGATTGTGCTTTTGGTAGCCCAGTTAGCACAAAGACAAGTGGCCCAGGGAAGAGCAAATGTATCAAGAGCGTGGGCTACAGGGACACTAGGAAGGAGGGATCACTTCCAATCACAGAAGGGCTCTCTGGGTGCAAAGAGAGAAGGAAAGGCCTCCCTCCCTCTCCATCACCTCTTCCTAGAACTGAAATGAGACCCACGGGTGATGACAGAGTTCTAGAGCATGTATGACAGGCAGCTCAGGTCTGGAGACCGAGGGGCACAACACAGAGAGGTTTGGACGCAGGTTCTGCTGGGGACGGGAATGTCATCAGATCCAGCAGTGAGATCCTATTGCACTGTCCTGCGGCTTAGTTGTGAGTCATTATTTCTCTGGGGTCCTATTCAAGCCTGGATCCAGAAGCTTCTGTTGAACCAGTTTATTGGACCTAGAAAGGTAATGCTGAGAAAAGGAAGTCTGGATCCATTTACATTATCATCTATAGCAAACACAATACTATGGAAACATCTGGACCTTTCTAGAAATTTGGGGATTTCTTCCTTCTTGGTTATGTTTGTTACCTTCTTATGTGAGCAGCATTCATAATCCTCATTATTTTAGAGTCAACAAAGGGAGGCCATATGCAGGAAACCCTGCATTTTGCCCCACAGCCAGCAGGGAGGCATGAGAGAATAAGGTTGGCCCATGTGAGGTTCTGTGTTACCTGACAAGGCAGTTTCAGGTGCAGGTTATTTACATTTGAGGGTATCAGCCACACAGCATAGGGTTACTCTGCACAGTTTCCATTTTAAGTGCCCTCAGCCTGCCCCCAGCCAAAGCAGCTGCTGGCTCGCATTTAATGCACTAATCAGGCTGTCCTCAGAGTCTGTCATTCAGCCTTGGCCGTCCTGTCTGACTCTGGCAAAGGCCAAGCACTTAGCTTCCTTGGGCCCAGCCTTCTTAGAAACTCCGCCCATTCCCTTTTAACCCACCCTTCCTTTTCCTCCTCTGGTGCCCCTTCCCCACCCCGCCTTCCTGCTTTGCCTCTCACACTCCTAGTGAGACAACATCTACCCTGATCTCGGGCCAAAGAGCAGCTGGACCCTCCGCCCGCCCAGCTGCAGGCCTGCGCTGTTTGCTGAGTGTTTCGACTGTCACTGTCTTCCCGGGTGTAAGAGGCTGCCTGGCGCAGTGCTTCAGAACGCCAGGCTTGCTGGGCCTCGCCTCTCAGGCAGTAGCTGGTCTGCGTCGCCTCCGCGCCTCCTCTGTTGGCGGGACATAATGCTCATAACGAGGACCTGGGAAGTGAGTTCATACACACAAAGTACTTGGGACAGTCCCTGGAATATGAAAAGGCCTTCCCATTTCTTTTCATTATTGCTACTGTCATTGTCACAATTTGCATCTTGCAGCCCCTTTCTTAATTCCCTTCCCCAGTCTCCAAAACCAGCTGTGTGCACGCCAGGTCTCTGTGAAAGACTGGCTGTTTTGAATGAGAGAGGAAGGAGCCATAGGTACCTTTGAGGTTTTGGGCGGGGTGGGGAAAAGCTTTTAACAGGAGTGACAGGGTGCTGAGTTGTAATCGATGAGGTGTCCAACCTGCAGCCCACAGCCCACATGCAGATCATCAGAAGACTTCTTTGCTTATCTGTGGTGGTGGACATCACAGAAGTTATCCACACGACTTCTTTTTGCTCATCAGCTTTTATTAGTGTTTGTGTACTTAATACGTGGCCCAAGACAACTATTGTTCCAACAGGTGGCAGAGAAGAAAACAGGTTGGATAACCCTGCCAGCTGGGAGAATGTTTCTTTTTGATAATACTTTTTTTTCTAAGTGAAATAGAAGATATGAAACCTCACCGGTTTTTGAGGCATTCTTCAAACTCTGTGTTATTTTTTAGCTATTTTTAGTGCAATGTCCTTGGCATCTAGCTCTGACCTTTTTTTTTTTTTTTTTTCAATTCACATGATTATTCTTTCCAGGTCCAATGTAGAACTGAGAATCAAATTTCTTATAATTTAAAATTGAGTCTTAAGGCCATAGGTAGTGGCTCATGCCTTATAATCCTGGCACTCTGAGAGGCCACGGTGGCAGGATCACTTGAGGTCAGGAGTTCAAGACCAGCCTGAACAAAAGTGAGACCCCCCCCATCTCTACTAAAATAGAAAAATTAGCCAGGCATGTTGGTGCATACCTATAGTGTCAGCTACTCGGAAGACTGAGGTAGGAGAATCACTAGAGCCCAGGAATTCAGGTTTGTAGTGAACTATGATGACGCTACTACACTTTAGCCTGAGAAACAGAGGAAGACTATTTAAAAAATTTGTTTTAGTTTTAAAAGCCTGGGATTATTGGACTCACTGAAAATAAGAGGGTGATCTGAACTGATTTCACATTTCTACGGATGAAGATAGTTTGAATGAATCAGAACTGCAACATGCCTTCAAAAGGCAGCAACTTCCCTTCCCACCCCTGTGTGTTCTATGGGAGTAGATGTCAGGTGAGGCAGAGTCAAATACCCAAGGGTTAAGGCTGGTATTGCAACACAATATTGACAGATTGCTCGTGCATGGTTTTTTGTTTTTTTTTTAAGTTAGAGTCACTGGTAATAGAAAAGGGAGTGGCTTAGGTTTTGCACTTAAAAAAGGAGTGAGAGCATAGAAACTATAATATCAGGCAGAATATGAGCAGTGCTATGGAGCATTACAAACGATGTGTTTGTGATCAGGGAAGTGGATCATACAGGAAAAAGCTTAGTTGAAGATATTTTAAAAAAAGATTTTTGTAAAGCAAACTGTATTTAATATAGAGCTTAATAGGGAGATAAAGGGCTTGGCAGAGATGCAGGGCCGGGGTGGGGGCATCCCTGAAGAGGAGGGAGCCTGAGCACAGACTTGGGAGTAGGAAGGAAGAAGCGTTGGAGCAGTCAGAGGAGTGAGAAGAGGCTGTGCCTGGCTGGGAAGGCCTGTGTGGGGGAGATGGAAAACCACTGAAGGGTTTTGAGGAGTGTCAGACAGTGCTTTAAAGACAGTCTAGGTGTGGTCTCAAAGAGAGATGAGGATCTAGTTTTGGAGACCAGCTAGGAGGCTGGGATCTGGAAAACAAATGACAAGAAAAAAATATATACACACAAATATATGTAAATATGTTAGTATGCACCCACACAACACACACATGTACACAGTCAAGTGTAGCCAAACAAAGGGGTACTTTCTGAGAACTCTGTCGTCAAGTGATTTTGTCGTTGTGCAACCATCACAGGGTACACTGACACCAACCTGGATGGCACGGGGCCTGCTGCGCTCCCAGGCCACACACCTGCACGGCACGTCACTGTGCTGAACACTATAGGCAGCTGTGACACAATGGTAAGTTTCTGTGCGTCAAAACATTTAAACATGAAAAAGGTACAGTGAAATACAGTATTATACTCTTGTTAACTACTGTTGTATACACAGTTTTTTGACTCCAATGTCGTTATGCAAACTGCGACTTACACACGCGTGCATATACATACCCTTCCTGAGAACAAGAGCCTATCTTCCCTATGCTGTGTCCCCTATTCCTTTTTTTTAATATTAATTAATTGTTATTTCAATTTCTCAAGAATCTGTGAGAATGTCATCTCTCCCACTCTTTTTTTTATTAAACTACAACTGTGTACATTGATGCATTTATGGGGTTCAGTGTACTGATATACAATGTGAAATGCTTACATCAAACTGATTAAAACACATCTATCACCTCGCTTACTCATTTGTTGTGGTTAGACAATTATGCTCTTTTCTTAATAGTTTTGAAATGTACCATTGCATTATGCTAATTCATTAGGTGAGGGCCCCCTAAATACCCGTACTCCTCCCACCTCCCCCTCTCCTCTCCTTTCTCTTCTCTTCCCTTCTACTTTCTGCACTGTAGTTACATTTTGCCATTCCTGTGAGTGTGTAGGTGATTATATATTGATTTCATAGTAGTGTTGAGTACATTGGATTCTTTTTTTCCCATTCTTCAGATACTTTACCAAGAAGAATATGTTCCAGCTCCATCCAGGTAAACATAGAAGATGTGAAGTGTCCATCTTTTTTACGGCTGCACAGTAGTCCATGGTGTACCTATTCCACAATTTGTTAATCCATTCACGGGTCCATGGGCACCTGGGCTGCTTCAATGTCTTAGCAATTATGAATTGGGCTGCAATAAACGTTCTGGTGCAAATGTCTTTGTTGTAAAATGATTTTCGATCATCTGGGTATTTGCCTAGTAGAGGAATTGTAGAATCAAACGTTAGGTCTACTTTTAGTTTCTTGAGTGTTCTCCAAACTTCTTTCAGGAAAGGTCATATTAGCTTGCATTCCCACCAGCGGTGTAGAAGCATTCCCTTCTCTCTGCAGCCTCTCCAACATCTGTAGTTTTGGGATTTTGTTATGTGGGCTAATCTTACTGGAGTTAGATGATATCTTAAAGTGGTTTTGACTTGCATTTCTCTGATGATTAGAGATGATGAGCATTTTTTCATATGTTTGTAGGCCATGCGTCTGTCTTCTTCAGAAACTTTTCTGTTTAAGTCTCTTGCCTATGTGTATCCCTCATTCCTAACACGTCTGGCACAGAGTCAGTGCTCAAATCTTAAATATTACTGGGTTTCATTAGTATCCCAGAGGCTTGCTCTACTGATTTATGTTTACCCTTTTCAAGCCCCTTTTCTCGAGCAGTTTCCATGAGTGACTCATGTATTCATTTTATCAGGGAAATAATCATCAGGTGCATTTAAAGACCTGTCTTTTTCCAGTATCTGATCCACCATCTGTATGTTTAATGCCCCTTTGGCTCTGTGGCTCCAGGGTAGTAGAATCTCTAATCCCTGTCTCTGAAACCAAACCTGTCTCTATCAATTCTGTTTACACATAGCTCAGATCTCTCTTTCTCTGTATTTCTTTTTGTCTACTCTTTTCATCCCTCACATTTATTCTGTTTTTCCGATTATTTCCTACTGAAAAGACTTGGAATTCATGTCAGAGCCAAAATTCTCACTGTGGCTAAAAATAAGTACCCAAATACATTACTAGAGATGAGCTTTGTAGGTCAGGAGGGATTGCCACACAGTAGAACTGCTTTACAGCACTGCTTTGGGTAGGAGATGCTGGAATTTATCGGTGAACTCAGGCTGGCATATGGATATGCAGTCAAGCCCAGCAGGTGGTAGAAAAGAGGACTCTTGAGTTTTTTATTCTGAGTGAGATAGAGTGTCAGTGCAGGTTTTGAGTAGAGTTACATGATCACTGTGGCAGATGCTCTGTTCAGGGTAAGCATGTTGCTCTAGGAACACAGACTGGGCTCTTCATCTGGCCCTCCAGATCTGGAGGCTTCTTGAGAGATAGCCAAGAGACAAGTATAAAAAAGGGAGAAAAGAGATTAGCTCAAGCTGAGGCCTGGAGGTGAACTCCAGTCTGGAATGCTCAGGAGTGGAAAATCTAGGCCGACCACTAAGGGTCTTGTACAACAAGGGACCATTTGATGGGATCCTAAGAACAGTGGGGATCCAGCGAGGAGTTTATGGATGGGAGTGCCACAGTGAATGCACATCCTGATAAAGATGACTCTGGCTGCTGTATGGAAGAGGGCAGGACAGGAGACAGGAAGATCACATGAATGAGAGGTCCAGAGGTGACTGTTGCCTGCATGAGGACAGTGTCACAAGGATGGAGAAGAGGAGCCTGATTCATCAGGACTTTGTGATGAACTGGTTGTTGGGAATGAGGAGTAGGAAAGAGTCTTGGATGATCTTTGGATTCCTAAGCAAGGAGGTGGCTACAGCAAATAGTAACCAAAGTCATGCCAGCAGATGAGATAACCTTGATGGGTGGTATTTTTTAATAGGAATAAAGAGCAGAGCCAGACTCACCTGTAGCCTAAAGCCCCAGTGACAGGCCCCCTAATTCAGTTTTAATTCTGCTTTACCTCCAGAGCAGCGACATGGCACAGGGTAAGTCAGCTCTATCCTCTAGTTAATAGCCACAGTCTGTATACACTTTTAAGACATCAGGCTTTAGAAAAGGAGGTTAGCAGGTACATTCTTTTTGCTTATGGATTTGAGTTGCATATTTAGATTTCTAAAAATGAGCTGTGAAGCTGCTAAATCTCAATATGCCTCATTATTGAACAGCTTGACTTATGCACATTTGGGGTACAGGGAACATTGTGTCAGGCTTGATAGGGCAGAGTTAGTTTTTTAAAATTTTATTTCAAATCTCTTCTTTTGGACTCCAGGATCTCTGTGTTCTCCAACGTAAGGAAGGAAGCAGCAGAAAGGAGACATTGCCACTCTGGCTATCACTGGAATTCAGTGTGATAGTGGATTGCTAGTACCCTGGCTGCTGCTACCTGTCTGCCCCCACATTTGAGAAGGTGACAAGCAGGATCGTGTATCTGGAAACCTGTGCACTGACATTAGGTTTAACAGTCACATTAAAGACTCTGCCTTTAGGAGACTACAAGGCTGTGGAATTGTATTAAAATGATAGGGTTTGGATCATCTTTGAGAAAAAACAGCCTGCTAGATTTGGGCCAACTGGTGGGATTTTGTTATTATCATTTTTCATAGAAACCAGTATTAGAAAAGTGCATGAATGGCATATGGTGGCAGGGGAACAAATCGTAAGAAACATGCATTTCAAAGTTTTGTTCTAGGCTGGACCGTCATCCCTTCTCCCCAGAATACACTGTCAAGGTTAGACACAATTGTTGAAATGACAAATGGATATGCAAAAGGTTTTGTAATTTATCAAGGTAATAGAAAAAGCATCTCACTTCACCAATTCTTAATCTTACTCTTGGCTCTGTTAGTACTATCATTCAATTTTTGTATTTCTAATCTTATTGGCACACTTCAGTTTTTCAACCGTTACAGCCAAGGAGATGATCTAATTTTCATCTTTGGGGGGTTGTAGGTTATTTCTTTTGAAGCTTGCTGTAGGAGAACAGAGTCAACAAACACTTTGCGTGGCACTCAACAAATTCTCACACTCCCTAACAGTATTAGCAAGAAGGAACAAGATCAACCTCTGAAGTAACATTTTGTTGGGGGGTTTTTGTTTTGGTCTGTGTGTGTGTGTGTGTTTTATTCTTTGGTGCATATTTTTGTCATGGGAAAAGAGTCTAGGAATGACTTTCTCTCCCCTGATTACATATTTAGCGTAGTTGCCAATGTCAGGATTTGCATAGAATAAAATGTTCAGTGAATATTTGGAAATCTGCTCTTTCCTGTTTCTGCATCCTGTAACCACAGTAACAAGAATTCTTGGGGTTGTAGGAGATTTTGAAGAAGGCAAATTATGGCTGAGTTGTAAATAAATATGCTGGTGGAATGGAAACAACTGTCTGTGTAATGTGATCTTCAGTGCACAAATAACGGTGTCCTTTTGTACAAAGCCCATTAAATCTAAATGTACTGTACATGGTCGCTTTAGCCATGCAATTATTAATTCTTTTCTACCTGCTGGGACAGGAGAGGACTGAAGGATGCCATGTTAATATCAGGGGAGAGAGCGCCCTCTAGCGGAAAAGTGTCAGGGAAGACCCTGGAGCCAGGAACATAGCTTTCAGAAGTCAAAGGAATGTCAGATTTAGCCCAAAGAGTTGAACTGCACAGAAGCGTAAAGTGACTCAGCACATCCTGCTAACAAAGCTGCCCTGTAGAATTGTCAAGGACTTATCGAGGCATGTGCTGAGTAGGAACTAGAATTAAAATCACTGTTTTCAGGACGTGCAACATTCTTCTTAGTCCTCATCTGAAAAGCTTGGAATGGGCCAAGTTAGGGAGTGGGAGACACATTTTGGTGATAAGCTGTGGAAACTGCTCCCCAGGGGAGTAGTGCAGGATAGGGTTTTCTCATCACTCCAGTTGCTTTAGCCAAAGATAAACCATTCTAACCCTTGCCTTCCTCAAGACTATTTGGGCTGTGAATATATCATTACAGTTCACTGGGTTGTTTATCTTATACATAGAAGGAAAATTAGAAGGTGCTTTCTCACCTAAATCCCTGACTATATAAAACAGACTTGAAAATGTAATGTCAAATTTATACAAAAATGTTCATACCCTCTTGACTAGGATCATGATATTTCGTGATCCCTTATTCCTGTTATTCATTATTTATAAAACAAAAGGAGGCTTAAAAAATGTAAAACTTTGCAGTTTAAAGTGATTTTTTATATTTAATGGTTTATATAGAATTTTTTTTAAAGCACGTTGTGTAGTAAATACCCTGATGTATATACCACTTAGATATGCATTTTTTATATAAATTTTATATAGACACACACACACCCTATATGTACAATCTCCAATGAATTAAGTTTCGGGCCCCTTGCTCACAAATTTCTTACTGACCACCATTCATAAGGCCTCAAGGGTTGAAAAAGCATTGACATTTTAGCCAACCCAACAATTACCTTTGTTTCCAGTCTATAATGCTAGAGAGTCCATGAGTTTTTCTAATCAGCAAACCTGTTCTCTTTTTCTGAACAGAAAATGACTATAGCAAGAATTTGTTTAAGTCCTCTTTATACTTCAGGAACCGTCTGAGGTCTCATGTCTTCCTCAAAGCCAGCTCAGCCTGATAAACATGGCCACTCCTTTTGTGTGTGTGTGTGTTCTATTCGTTTATTCATAAGCAAACAAACAATGGAGCTCTCATTCTTCTGGGTTAAAATTTTTTTCATATCTTTTTTTATTGTTTGGGACTCATTGAGAGTGCAAGGAATTAGGTTACACTGATTGCATTTGTTAGGTAAAGTCTCTCTTATAATTGTGTCCCGCACAGAGGTGTGCCATGCACTGTGGCCCTCCCATCTCTCTCCCTCCTCCTCTCTCCCCGCTCCCTCATTCCCCTATCCACCACCTTGTATTAGATCATCTATTGCCTTTATATTAGGATTAAGTACACTGGATTCTTGCTTCTCCATTCTTGCGATGCTTTGTTAGGGAGAATGTGCTCCAACTCAATCCAGGTTAATACAAAAGCTGTAAAGCTCTGTATTTTTTAATGGCTGAATAGTACTCCATGGTAGACATATACCACAGCTTGTTAATCCATTCCTGAGTTGGTGGGCATTTAGGTTGTTTCTACATTTTGGCGATTATAAACTAAGCTGCAATAAACAGTCTAGTTTGAAAGTGTTCTTATGCTAAAAGAATTTTTTTTCTTTTGGGTAGATGCCCAGTAATGGGATTGCAGGATCAAATGGGAGATCTAATTTGAGTACTTTGAGGATTCTCCTTACTTCCTTCCAAAAAGGTTATATTAGTTTGCAGTCCCACCAACAGTGTAACAGTGTTCCTGTCACTCCACATCCACACCAGCATCTGCAGCCTTGAGACTTTGTGATGTGGGCCGTTCTCACTGGGCTTGGGTGATATCTTAGGGTAGTTATGATTTGCATCTCTCTGATAGAGATGATGAGCATTTTTTCATGTTTGTTAGCCATTTGTTTGTCTTCTTTAGAGAAGGTGCTATTCATGTCTCTTGCCCAGTGATATATGGAATTGTTTGCTCTTTTTTGTTGTCGTTGATTAATTTGAGATCTCTGTAGATTCTAGTTATCAAGCTTTTGTCCATTTCTTTGTAGATCCTAGTTATCAAGATTTTGTCCAGTTTATACCATGCAAATATCTTTTCCAATTCTGAAGGTTGTCTAAAGCTGTACAGAAGCTTTTCAGTTTAATTAAGTCCCATTTATTTATTTTTGTTGTTGCAATTGCTACAGAAGTCTTCTTCATATAATGTTTCCTCAGGCCAATATCTTCAAGTGTTTTCCCCACACTTTCTTTGAGGATTTTTATTGTTTTATGCTGTAGATTTAGATCTTTTATCCTTCCTGAATCAATTTTTGTAAGTGGTGAAAGGTGCATGTCCAGTTTCAGTCTTTTATATGTGGTTATCCAGTTCTTCCAGCACCATTTATTGAATAGGGATTCTTTCCCCCAGTTTATGTTCTTGTGTGGTTTATCAAAGATTAGGTAGCTGTAAGATGTTAGTTTCATCTCATGGTTTTCTATTGGGTTCCAGATGTCTATGTCTATTTTTGTGCCAATACCATGCTTTTTTGATCATTATGGCCGTATAGTACGGCCTAAAGTCTGGTAGGATGATGCCACCAGCTTTGTTTCTATTACTAAGAACTGCCTTGGCTATATAGGGTTTTTATACAAAACTAAAAATTATTGTTTCCAAATCTTGAAAGCATAGAATTCATATTTTTAATGGGCATTGCATTGAATCTGTAGATTGCTTTGGAAAGTATAGACATTTTGATAATGTTTATTCTTCCCAGCCATTAGAATGGTATGTTCTTCCATTTGTTAATATCTTCTGCTGTTTCTTTTCCTAGGATTTCAAAATTTCCCTTGTAGAGATCCCTCACCTCTTTTGTTAGGTATATTCCTAAGTATTTCTTTTTTTCTGAAGCTACTGTGAAGGGAATTGTGTCCTTGATTAGCTTCTTATCTTGGCTGTTATGGGCATATACAAAGGCTACTGATTTGTGGACATTGATTTTATATCCTGAGACATTACCGTATTTTTTTTATCACCTCCCGGAATCTTGTGGTTGAGTCTTTGGAGTTCTCTAAGTATAAGATCATATGATCAGCAAAGAGCAAGTGTTTGACCTCCTTATGCCCTCCTTTGAATGCCCTTTATTTCCTTCTCTTGCCTGACTCTATTGGCTAGAACTTTCAACACTAGGTTGAATAATAGTGGAGACAGAGGACAACCTTGTCTGGTTCCAGTTCTAAGAGGAAAAGCTTTTGGTTTACTCCATTCAGTATAATATTAGCTGTAGATTTGTCGTAGATGGCATTGTCAGTTTAAGAAATGTGCCATCTATGCCTATATTTTTAAGTGTTCTAATTAGAAAAGGGCAATGAATTTTATTGACAACTTTTCCTGCATCTACTAAGAGGATTACATGGTCTTTGTTTTTGCTTCTGTTGATACAGTGAATAATGTTTATGGACTTGCATCCCTGGGATGAAACTTACTTGATCATGATGTATAATTTTTTTAATGTGTAGCTGTAATATATTGGCTAAGATTTTGTTGAGAATTTTTGCATCTATATTCATTAGTGAAATTGGTCTGAAGTTCTCCTTTTTAGTTGGGTCTTTTACTGGTTTTGGTATCAGGGATATTTGCTTCGTAGATTCTGTTGGGGAAGATTCCTTCCTTTTCAATTTTTTGGAATAATTTCTGCAGTATGTGAATGAGCAGTTCTTAGAAGGTTTGATAGAATTCTAGTGTGAAGTGGTCTGGACCAGGGCATTTTTTTGTTGGGAGATTTTTTATTGTTTCTTCAATCTCAGTGCTTGAAAAAACATGGCAATTTTTGAACGTTCGGTGGTCTTCCTCTGTGTGAGTCCCACCTGGGTACAGAGTTCAACTTGCGTCCTTAGGGATAGCCTGTAACTATCTCCCTGTGCATGTGTGTCTTTGAGAGCAAGGGCAGCATCTTATATATTCTGGGTCTTGTTCATTCATTCGTCATTCGTTCAGCAAATACTTAGCCTCTTTCAGGTGTTATATTGGTGAATAAAACAAACAGGATTTTCTCTCCTGATATGGAGTCCTTGGGGGTAATGAACATTAAACTCATAACTGCAAATGGAAAATTTCCACAGTGGAAATGTAAATATAGACATATATACCATGATAAATGTGACAAAGGAAGAAGGAATACGATACCCTTAGAACAGTGGGTGGCCTTAATTATATTTTGGGTCAGAAAAGGCCTCCAAAGGGGTGATGTTTAAGCTGAAACACAAAGACGCATGTATTCCTTGTGCATACAGCAGGAGTGAAGAAGAGTTCTCACTTTGAGAAATGTTCCACCATCTCTAAGGTCACATATTGGTGTAAACCTCGTAACTTCGGAGAATCCTCCTGCCAGCGTCTTCCCCTCACTTGCTGCTAGCCTGCCAAGGTTTTCTCTTGTGCTCCCGTCTCTAAGAAGCCTTAGAAACACCTGCTGTGCCATCTTGACCTGCTATGGAACTGAAGCAGTTAGATCTCAGGCTACTTACAGAATTAAGACAAAAGTTGTTCTTGAGAATTTATTAAGAAGCATTTCAGCAGTCTGTAGCACACTTATCCTAAAGATACCATGTGCCCTTGATAGCTACAGAGTTGCAAAGTGAAGAGAGCACATGGCCTTTGGGATTCAGCAGTTTGGGTCTGAAATCCCCAACCCCAACCCCCACCCCAACCCTGCCAGTGACCTGAGACAGACAAGGTCCTTCTCTCAGTCTCATCTGTGAAAGGAGGGCAAGCTTGACTTAAACTAATGAGGTTCTGGGGGTTCAATGTAATATACCAGGCACGGAGTAGGCATCACTAAACATTCATCATAATCTCCCACCCTCCCTTCTCTAGTTTCTCTTGAGCTTCCCAGTTCTCCCCTCTGCCCCATGATCACATGAAGATGAGTATCTCCCCCTCAAAACCAGCTCAGGTCAAAACTGAATCTGCTTCAGTTAAGACATGTAATGGGTCCACAGCAGACCACCCAGATATGAGTTCCCAGGGACTCACAGCAGGGAGATGTGAGTACCCAGGGATTGAGCAAAGCTCCAGTGCTGTCCGGAGTGAAACAGGGCACAGGAGCAGCACCTGTCATCAAGCTGGCATCAGTCAAGGATTTGGTCCAGCAGGTGATGACTCAGAACCTGGGAGCAGGGGCCAAGTGGGCACAGACAGAGCCCAAGTATGGGGGGCTTTACCAAGGAGGGAGGAAGAGGGGGCTAATGATTTAGGGCTCCCTACGATCTCCCAGAGTTTGAGCCCAAGATAGGCACTTAGGCCTGGGCCATGTAAACAAAGAGTCCATTCTAGGTCCTCAGGGAAAGAGTTGTGAGCAGAGTTGGAGACAGACTCAGGCTGAGACCCACAGGCAACTGCATTATTGACATCAGCCGTGAACTGGGGCAGGAAAGCTAAGAACTGAGGGAGGAGAAACAGAAGACAGGACAGGACCTTTGCTTATCTGCAGATGTTATAGTCACATCCCTCTCGGTCCTTTACAGGGAAGCACAGACACTTCCAGCTCAAGAAAGCCAGATCCAAAAGGTCGGAGTGCACTGTTGGCTGACATCCAGCAAGGAACTCGCCTGCGGAAGGTGACGCAGATTAATGACCGCAGCGCCCCGCAAATCGAGGGTAAGTGACCAGCTCGGCCAGACCTCCTGGGAGCCACATCCACCCCTGGCTGGGCCACAGTTGCTTCATAGGACAGACAGGGTGAGAGAATCCGAGATTTCCTTGCAGATCTGCAGGTGCCTTGGAGTATATCTTAGAGCGTATCTTTCACCACTTTTTAAATGCAAACAAAACAAAACACTATGGAGGGATTGTGGGTAACTTTTTATTATGATAAAATTCGCCATTTTTACCATTTTTAAATGCCCTATTCAGTGGCATTCAGGACATTGACAATGTTATTGCAGTGGTCGCCTCTGTCTAGTTCCAGAACATTTCCATCACCATAACCATTAGCAGACGCTCCCCATCCCTCCCAGCCCCCAACCCCCAGCAGCTCTAAAGTATTTTCTGTCTTTATGCCTTTTTTTGGCTATTTCACAGAAATGGAATTGATATCAGAATTTCGCTCTTCAATAGGTCCTTGGTCTTGGGGATTCGAGGAATGAACCCACAGACCACAGATCAGAGGCAAGACAGGATTTTTATTAGAAGTTAGAAAGGAATACAGAAGAAGTAAAAGGCACCAGAGCTTCTGTCGGGGGGAAAAGAACTAGCTGTACGTGGGCTCTTTTATCTAGGGGTATTAGGTCTTGAGAATTATACTTGGCCAAGACTTGCCAAATAGAAACATGTTTTCATGGTTAGTGAGTGTTATTGACAAAGGAATGAATGCAGTCCCTGTAGCTCAGGGTAAAAGGTCAGGGTGTTCCTTTCATGAACTTGCCCAAGCTTAGGAAAACTGGGGTCCCCTGTCCAGCCTTGAATGGGAGGTAACCTTGTATCAGAATCATGCAATATGTGGTCTTTTGTGACTGGCTTCACACAGCGTAATGTTCTCAAGCTTCATCCATGGACTTCACTTTTTATCATTGAATAATATTTCATTGTGTGTACATAACACATGTTGTGTGTACTTTGCAGGGTAACATACAAAGATCACTTAACCTTGTGTCAACATAGTACTCAAACTCAGCAATGGAAAATAAAGGTCCCAAAACAAAAAGCATCGCAACGTGTTTGCTTCATTTCTCATTTAAGGACAAAGTTCTATTAAGAATTCTGTCTCAGGCGGCACCTGTGGCTCAAGGAGTAAGGTGCAGGCCCCATATTCAAGCACTCAAGGGGGCAGGTTCAGGCCCCATATACTGGCAAGTTCAAGCATGGGCCTGGCCAAAACTGCAAAAAAAAAACGAACAAAAAGACTTCTGTCTCAGAGGATTGTAGGACTGGAGCTTTCTGTCTTCAGACAGAAAGTATGATAGAGTAAAAAGAGTCCTGTGCTTAGGTACAATGACCCATGTTCAGTTCTGGGCCTGCTACCAAACAAATCAGGGAAGCTCTCTGAGACCATTTTGCTTATTTGCAGAATGTGGGGGTGGGGAGTGGGGATATCTTCTCTCTTTTTTTTTGTTGGTCAAGATTGTTGAAAAATGAAATAGTATATGCAGAACTATTTAGTATAGGTCAAACATCCTTCTTCTAAAAATCTCAAATCTGAAACATTTTGGGCACTGACAGGGTGCCAGAAGGAGGTAATGAAGTTGATGTTATAACCCTGCAGAAAAAGTGCATCCCCCTCAAAAAAAAAAGAAAGAAAGAAAAAGTGCGTCCAAGCGGCATGGTGAAAATGTGTGAAGGGTTCTGGAAGGACTGGAAGCTAACATGCATTCATAACAAATAATCATGTCAGTTAATGAAACCAAAGCGAGACTTTTAAGACAAAAACTCATTGTTAATAAGGCAGATTACTCTGGAGGAAATATTTTTGAAAACTATCCAAGAGAACAGTCCCTCATTCCTATAGGACCCACTTCTTGGTCTCCCAATTGATTTGGATTTTTCTTCACAACTAAATACATAAAAAGCTGTGTACAGTAACCCGTAGAGTACACTCAAAACCCAGCACTGCAGGGAGACACTGACACCCTGCTATTTGTCATTGCTGTTGTCTGACAGCTGACACAGGTACTGGAGTGAGGCTATGTGCTGCTTAACTGCATTTTTCACTGTATTAATGGTATGTCATATTTTTTACCATTAAGTACTTATGTGTGAATAAGTGTAAGGAAGTCACTGCAAATTCAGAATGATGGTGATACCAAACACCCACAGATGGCCCACATGGATGGCCGAGATAAGGATACCTTTCCTTTCTAATGTCACAGTGCACACAAACTTGGTTTTATTCACAAAATTATTTAAACTATCGTATAAAATTAACCCTCGACCTATGTGTAAAGGTATATATGATTTATGAATTTCATGTTTAGTCTTGGGTCTCATTCTCCAAGATACCTCATTATGTAAATGCAAATATTTTAAAACTTTAAAAATTCTGAAATTCAAAACACTCTGGTCCGAAGCTCACTCAACCTGAAATGTAAGATGTTATTATGTCTTCATGTATTTTGCAATGATGTGCACAATGGTAATTCTTAAAGTTATAAATTCTTAAAAATATAATTGTTTCAGGCTGGGCACAGTGGCTCACATCTGTAATCCTAGCCACTCTGGGAGACCAAGA
Organism: Arctocebus calabarensis; assembly: GCA_963573935.1. Classification (NCBI taxonomy): domain Eukaryota; kingdom Metazoa; phylum Chordata; class Mammalia; order Primates; family Lorisidae; genus Arctocebus; species Arctocebus calabarensis. Next base: position 78,146 of record CAUYON010038888.1, on the reverse strand, counting down.
CGGGTGGATCTCTTAAGCTCACAAATTCAAGACCAGCCTGAGCAAGAGTGAGACCCTGTGTCTATTAACAATGAAAAACTGAGGCAAGTGGATTGCTTGAGCCTAAGAGTTTGAGGTTGCTGTGAGCTATGACAACACAGCACTCTACCAAGGGTGACAAATTGAGACGCTGTCTCAAAAATAACAATAGTAATAATAATACTTGTTTCCCTTATCTTTAACTACATATGTTAATGCACATGGATAAACAGAATTTTCAAGCAATATTTTCAACTTTGATTATAATAGAAATTAATTTCTTGTCAGACCCACTATCTAATTGGCTAAAACCAATTAACAGATAAATCCATTTTATTAGAGTACTCCACTCCTTATCATTCTAATGAGTAATGTAGGCTATTAATGCTCAGAATAATCTGGCCACTTTCACCCACCAGTGGGCACTGTGCCCTAATTGCTCTATGAATATGAGGTTCAGGTTGCAAGTATTTTCTGCCAGAAATTCTTGTCTAAGTGGAAAGTCTTCTCATTTTCCATAGTTGGTAATTATATGCATGTGGAAGGCTGGCATTAGCAACACCTCTCTTCAGGCCTCATGAGCTTTCTGATCCATGAAGATAAAGCACAGGGAAGCATGAAGGGCTTACACATGGGTGCTGGGAGACAGGAAGGCAAATGCTGAAGCACAATCACTGCAGGCCATTCTGCTCAACACTCTGTGGGCAAGAAGTTCAAATGACTGAACTAAATCCATGGGGGGAGGGGGGTTGTTGTTTTTTTATGTTTGTTTATTTTTTGGTTTTTGTTTTTTTGACATAGAGTCTCACTTTGTCACCCTTGGTGGAGGGCCATGGCATTACAGCTCACAGCAACCTCAAACTCTTAGGCTCAGACAATTCTCTTGCCTCAGCCTCCCAAATAGCTGGGACTACAGGTGCCTGCCACATCGCCTGGCTATTTTTTTAGAAACAGGGTCTTGCTCTGGCTCAAGCAATCCACCTGTCTCGGCCTCCCAGAGTGCTAGGATTACAGGCATGAGCCCCTGTGCCCAATCTAAAATCTGTGGGTTTTCATTGTCTAGTCTTCCCACAACCAAACTGAAAATAGGACCAGCTCTACCCCTATCATGTTTGGGTTTTCAGGGTCAAACGGTGCTGCTAGTTCCCCTGTTGCCATCTACAAAATGATAGCATTCACTGGTCAACTTTTTGAAGGATAGTTGGCCACAAATGGTCAGTTCTTTGACAGGACTGGGGAAGAGTAGCAGACAGGCTGAGGCATGTGAGTCTGCAAGGTCTCGAGGAGGGTGAGGGAAGGTGCTGAGTCGGAGGGTGACGTCAGAGGTGGGGGAATGGAAAGGTGACAAGGGCAGTGTTAGACCGTGACCCACAGTAAGAACTGGCTGCTCCGCTCTGATCACAGTCCTGATCTGCTTGCCTCTTCTCTCTAAAGGTTCTAAAGGAACCAGCAAAGAAGGAGGAGGTTCTGCAAACTCACGAGCTGTGAGCACACCCCCGGCCCTAGGAGACCTGTTTGCTGGTGGCTTTCCTGTGTTGCGACCAGCAGGCCAGAGGGATGTGGCAGGTAAGGAAGAATTCAGATGGCCTATCTTGTGGTCTTTATCTCCTTAACTTGTGGAACCAACTGGGCAATGCGCACATGCCTGTAAGTGACATTCTTAGTGAACAAGAAGGTCATGTATCCCAGCCCTTAAAAACCAGAAGTTTCCAAAGCACATAATTGCGGAGGGAATCTATGAAATCATCATCCTGTTTAAATTATCTCATTGGAATAGTTGGGGAATGACTTGCAATAGTGTGTAGCACTTAGTGATGGTGTGTTGGTGGCCCAGACTACAACACCTAGGCAGAAGGTACAAATCATAATAGACAATCACAGGAGCATCACTGTGGACTCAGTAGCAACGTGTAAGATATAATGATTTAGTTATTATATCAGTTAGCTATTGCTGTGTAGCAAGACACCCTGAAACCTAAAAGCATTAAACAACTGTTCTGTGGCTTGTGAATTTAAGATGGTCTCAGCTAGGCTCCCTCTAGCATGTGCAAACAACTGCAGGTTGGGTAGGTGGCTTTGCTTATTTTGTATTTCTCATATTTCTCCTACCTATGGGGCCTACACTGGAACAAATAGCCTGACTCATCTCTGATCCAGCAAGCTGGCCAGGGCTTGTTTTCATGGACAGAAGTGTAGAAAGTCTCTTAAGACTGGTCTTAGAGGATTATTAGGAAGTAACATGGAAGGCTAGGAAGTATTGCTTCCTACCACATCCTCTTGGTCCAAGTCCAAGGCCAGCCCAGAGACAAGGAAGGATAAGAACTGATGAGAAGAACTATAGAATTCCATTTCACAGATTATGGAATCAGGCATGAGTAGGTAATTGAAGCCATTTTTGTAATCAGTCTACTGGAGTCATTTGTTTTGTAGTGGGCATGAGATGTTTTCAAAGTATTGCATTAAAAATGGGCAAATAGATATTTACTGTGAGCAAAAAGAGTGTTCCTATTATTGTGCTCTTTTGCCAGCAGCTGATTAAACTCCCAGAATATTGTTAATTTAAGAACTACGAAGATCTTCTACCAGATCTTCTGCAATGTGGCTTTTCTAATCTTTTCTGCGGCCTCTGTCACTGTTTAACATCATGGAATGATGTGCTGCCTGTACCCTGATAAGTCCAAAAGATAAGGACTCAAGGACTCAACTTGAACCTTCTCAGCAGCCATTTTCATTTCCCTCGTTTTCACTGAGAATTTGGCAGAAAAGATAGTGTGAATGTCTTCCTCAATAAAGAGAGTAGATATTCTTCAGTGCCCTCTTCCTTTTCAAAATTCCTGAGTGTTAACAACTATCCTTTGGGATACAAAGTTTCTACGCATTTCTCTTTATAGAAATAGTGATGGGAGAAGTAACTCCCAGTCAAGTTTTCATAGAGACTAGCCAAAAGAAGTCAACAGTATCCCTACTTGTCTACTCGTGGGGACACAAATGTCAGAGGTTTGAGCCTCTATGCCAGGGGTTCTCAACCTGTAGCTTGCGACCCACAAGAACTGTATTAAAGGGCCGCGGAATGAGGAAGGTTGAGAACCACTGCTCTATGCTGAGGAAGATAAGGATTTCTCTCCTTAGAGACTGGGGTCCATAATGAAGTGACTGATAAGGGTTGTTACAGGATGGAAACTCAAGGAAAAAGCCAACAGGTAGATGCATGGATTGGATACACACCAGGGTAAGACAGACTAGAGCTCTCCTCTCTCAGAACTCTCCTGACAGCCCCCTCCTTATTCAGAGAACAAGACTTAGGGCTATGCTTCCTCTCTGACCTCATTGCCAACCATTCTGGTTGGCTCCTCTCCTCCAATCCATACACACCACCCTTTTGCTGCTCTAGTACACACTGGGCATGTTGCTGCCGCAGGGCCCTTGCACCAACTGCTCCCTTAGCCTGAAAGACTCTCCCCAGGTGTCCACGTGGCTTACTCTCTCCCTTCCTTCAAGTCTGTGTTCAAGTGACATTTGATCAATGTACAGTGAGGTCTTTACTCATCATCCCATATAAAAGATCAGTCATACTCCTCCATTCCATATCTCTATTACCTTGATTTGTTTTTCTTATATTAGTTTGACACAATCTATATTTACCGGTTTATTGTCTATGTTATCTCTCTAAATGTAGGCTCCACGAAGGGAAGGATTATGCTTTGTTGACTTCCTTGAAAATGCCTGGCACGTGGTTGGCGTATTTGTTGAACAGAATGTGTGAATGGATTGTATGGTTGCTGACTTATCCATTACACGCCATTAACACAGTGTCTAGGGCTCACTATACCTTTGGAGACTCACAAAAATGTTTAAATTCATTTTAAAATTAGAAGAAAAGACATGATCTTTTAGGGTCAGAGATAATATTTTTCTTTATCCTAATGCAGTTATAGATAGAAATATTTTTTATGGCAGAAGGTGCCCACAAAGGCAAAAGTGACTAGGGTCCTTGGAATCATAGTGCAGCTTTGGCTTAGTATTCTGAGGGAGTGACAATTAAAATAAGATATGATTAGGAAACATCGTCACTGGGTAGTATAGAATGTGGAAGAAGGCTTCCATGCAAACCAAGATCTTTAGGAAAACATGTACAGATTTAAGGAAGAAGAAATAGTTCATCTTTTGATATACTTCCAGTTTTTAAAAGCTGAATCTGTTTATATGAGCAGAGCACCCTGACATCCTCAAGATGTCCGTTTCCCACCCACTTCTTGGTCTCCTTTTGTGCTTTCTTTGGACTTACAGGCCTGGCACGATGGACAGCCTCCTCCTTTCCTTCCCTCTGCTGGCCCTAGGCCTGCCACTTTCCTCGCCTGCACATATGCCCGGAGTTCCTTTCTCTCCTATGGGTCTCACCTTTGTCCCCATGTGGACAATCATTTAGAAGGCAAACAAGGATTAGGGCTGCCCTTGCTTTTCACTTTGGGATATAAATGGGTTTGCCCACATTCTACTGCTGCTCAGTAAGCAGAGGATCTTGCACTTTTAATTGATTCACTGTAAGGAGTTTTGAATCTTGGATCCCTGGTGTCCTCAGTCACTTAAAAAGTTTGGATATGGCCAGGCGCAGTGGCTCAGGCCTGTAACTAGCACTCTGGGAGGCAGAGGTGGGTACATTGTTTGAGTTCAGGAGTCTGACACCGGCCTGAGCAAGAGTGTGATCCCATTGATCCCATTCCTACTGAAAATAGAAAAACTATCTGGGCATTGTGGTGGGCACCTAAATTCCCAGCTACTCCGGAAGCTGAGGTGAGAGGACTGCTATAGCCCCAGAGTTTGAGGTTGGGGTGAGCTATGACACCACAGCACTGTAGCCTGAGACAACACAGTGAGACTCTGTCTCAAAAAAAAAAAAAAAAAGAAAAAGAAAAGGATAAGTTATTCAAGGGTAGTCTCTATTCTGTTTTTCAAACTCAGTGTCCCTTTAACAGTCATTCAACAACCAGGCATATAGGTAGGCCTCTCCTTGTTTAGAGAGCTGCCTAGGTCCTCCCTTGCCACCTCTGTGTACTATGGAAACAAGTTTGAGAACTTTTAGGCAGGAATCTGAACTGACACCTGCCTTAGACATCACATGAAGTATGTAACATTGGAGTTGCAGGCAGATGGTCCTTTGCCTGGAAAGGCAGAGGGTCCTTCTGCTCCTACTCATGGTCAGCTGGTTCTCACACTGCCAGCCATTGACCCCCTGGGGAATCAAGTCAGCCAAGGTGGATTAATTAGTGCAAAGATACTATGTCTTCTAGAATCATCTCAAAGAGAACCCTTAATAGAGGAATGATATCACTGCCTTGCTTTAAGAACAGCTATTACATAGCACTGTTGCTCAGGTAATTGTCACATCATAGCCAGAGGGTCCCCCATTTGGAAAGTTGGATAATGAGGTCCTGCCCACTTAGCTTCAGCCCCCACAGGTCACTTCTGCCACTCTGACTTTGACTGGCCTGCTTTTGACATTAAGTACATTAGGGTGTGATTTAGCATCTGATTGGGTTAGGCACAGTGGAGCCTCAGCCACTGAAAAGTTCAGAGCCCCCAACAGACGCAGGGGTTTGTGATCTGAAATGAAAGCTGCACTTCCTATTCCGCAGCACCCAGGAAGTTGTAGGTGTGAGAAGCCACCTTTTCCCCTGGGGTTTCCTTATGTTGTCATGGGGATTATAAACCGTGTCATGGGAATGCTAGAATAGGGAAAAATGTATTCCCCAGAATTTCTTTTAGGAAGATCACTATATTTGGAAGAAATACTTTAATATACCTTCTGAGTATGATAGTCCAAGGACGTATTGAAGCAGTGATTGCAGAACATGTGTGTATCAAAGAGGAAGAGAGAAGAAAAGGTGAGCAAAGTTGTGCAGAGTGCAGAAGCCCCCAGATCTTTCCTCCCTCCTTCCTTGCCTTGTATACTCAGGAAATCGTGAATTTTCTGTTCTCAGTACAGAAACCAAGTCCTTCTTCACAAAATGCTGGGAGGGAGGAAAGTCTCTTGGCCAGGACTTCTGGTTGGTACCCCTGAGGATGCAAACTAGGCCATAGGGGGCTGATGCACCTAGCAGGTGACACTGAATGAGCCTTGAGATGAGGAAGGGCCAGTGAGGTCAGGGCAGATGAGAGCAGAGGTGGCATGGAGAGGAAGGCTGGTGGCCTGGCCCGGGCTTTTCTTGAAGGAGGGCAGCTCTTTAATGCTGGGAGAACCTTGGGGCTGTGACACCTGCAGCCTCTTACTGGACATGCAGGAAAGGCAGTCGTGCTGGAGTATCCCTAGTGCCGCCCTCACACTTGAGTGGGTGGGGAGGGGGTTTTGGCGAGCTAACCCAGAATTTGTTTCACTTCTAGGTACCAAGTCGGGGCAGGCCCCTGGCTCCCGAGCACCGTCTCCCAGGCTTCCCACTAAAACCATCAGCGGCTCCGTTAACCCCCCTGCATCGCCCCGGCTAGGCAATGCCTCTGAGACGCATGGCGCTTCCAGGACAGTCCTTCCTCGCCCCAGCGTGCCCGCTCCCCCTCCCCCGACCCCTCCCGCACCTCCGCCGCCCTTACCTCCACCCCTGCCCGCGTCCTCCCCCGTCAAAACTCCGCTGGTGTCCCCTCCTGGCCCACTGACCAAGGGGACACCCCCAGGGGTTGCGCCCCCTGTTCCCTGCGCGCCTCCACCGCCTCCACCGCCACTTCCCCCTACCCCACCCCCACTGCCGTCGGCCTCGGTTCTCGGCGACAGGGCGGCGAAGCCTCCCCTAGCCCCCTTGCCCCTCCCGCCCCTCCCGCCCCCGCTCCCTCTCCTCCCACCCTGTGGGTATCCCGGGCTGAGCGCGGAGCCGGCCGGCCCGGCCCAAGACGCGCCGCCCCCGCCGCCCCCGCCGCCCCCCTATACCTGCTCCCCGAGGGCCGCGGCGCCCGCGCCGCCCCTGCCGGGAGCTAATGGCAGCAGTGAAGTCCCACCTCCGCTGCCCCCCAAGTCCCCCAGCTTCCAGGCCCAGCCGCAGAAGGCCTTGCCCGCGCCGCCGGCGCCCCCGGGGCCCCAGGTGTTCCTGCAGAAGAAGCGACCAGGCCGAGGCCCAGGTAAGCCACTCGGGACGAGGGAGTGGCCTGCACCGGAGAGCCACTTGGGAACTGGAGGGATGTCCCAGACCCTAGGATTGATTGCATTTTAGACCAGAGGTATTCGCATTAAAACCTGTAGTTAAGGGCGGCGCCGGCTCCATATACCGAGGGTGGCGGGTTCGAACCCGGCCCCAGCCAAACTGCAACAAAAATGTAGCCGTGCGTTGTGACGGGCGTCTGTGGTCCCAGCTACTCTGGAGGCTGAGGCAAGACAATCACCTAAACCCAAGAGCTGGAGGTTGCTGTAAGCTGTGATGCTACTGCACTCTACAGAGGGTGACACAGTGAGACTGTCTCTAAATACATATATATATAAATAAAAAAAATACAATCTTGTGGTTCAATAGGACTTAGTTGTTGGAGATATTAAGGGGGAGGGAGGCCAGGAGACTTCCCCCAAATGAAAATTATGCGGATGGTAAGCAAGGGATTCTGACCTTGACCCCTACATTCACTAGCTGCTGTGTGACACCAGGCAACCTTTTAGCCTCTCTATGCTCCCTGCTCTTCATCTGTAAAATGGGGGGAGAGAGCAATAGTTCCTACTTCCTGAGGCTGTTGCAAAGATTGACAACAGTGGGTTGCAGAGGTGAGTTATTCCAACTGTCACCATTCTGGCGCTGAACCCACTCTGGGCAATGGAAGGTGTGGGTGTGCCAGAACCAGGTCTCCCCAGCCCTCGGTAGAATGGATTTGTGTTTTCACAGCTTCTGCAGCAGACCAAGAAAACTGGGGGCCTCTATGTTGATATTAAGTATTAAAAATACAGACGACTTTGTAGTGAGTGATGAGGCTTCACTCACCTCTCAGACACTCCCAAACACACAGCCACGCTCACACACATACACACATTCCTTTCAGAAAACATTTTTATGCAGTTTCTTAAACATATTTCCTCAAATTAAAAACAATACAAGCTTGTCATAGAGCCAACAGAAGAGAATTGAAATGACCTTTAATAATTACGTCGCTCAGGATGAAAACTGCCATTTGGATGTGTTTCCTACATTTTTTTATTACATACATGTTTACTTGCACTGTGTGCCAAGATGGCAGATTATGGATTGCCAAATGAGCCACATGGGAAATTAGTGGCAGAAGAGAGAGTGGCCCTCTCACCAGTGTGATCTGGGAGGGCTTGAGGAAGTAGGTTGGATTTGAGTGGGGCCCGATGGGTAGGGCAGTTTAACTGGAAGGAGAAATGAGGATTTACTTATCCCAGTGGGAGAAATGCAATTCAGTGCCAAGGAGGTTGGCTCCAAAGGTTGCCCCATTACTTACTATATCACATTACAGCCCAAGATGAAAATGCTTAACCTCTCATGTAAGGTTGTAGCATCAGTGGTCTCCTTCCCTGAATCTGAATGCACCACCATCTTCTCTGTAAGGGACCAGTGGGGGAAAGCTAAATCCACCCCCTGCACCTCCTGCAAGATCACCCACCACAGAGCTTTCAAGCAAAAGCCAGCAGGCCCTCATCTGGACCCCAGCACAGCAGCCTGGAGGTCAACTACGAAATGGAAGCCTGCACATGATCGGTAAGTGGGGTCAAGGCTGGCTGTGCTTTCCCCTGGCCTCTGGAGAGTTTGCAAGCAACAGTGCTGTCATTTCTCAGTGGAGAGGGGGCTCGCTCCAGCACCAAACAGCCCACAGACTCTGTTACATAGCTTTCTTCTCAGGCTCTGTGGGTAGATTAAGGGTCCATTTTCTAGCCTTTTGATTCAGATCAGAGAAAGAGAAGAAAACTAACATTTAAGCTATTTGTCTGTGTGCGTCTGTCTGTCTGTCTTCATGGAGAAATCATTGCATAATTTGAGAAGCAAGTGACTTGGAAAAGGGGAAGGGATAGAAGGAAGGCTCAATTAGAGCAAAAATCTGGAGGTAGGAAGGAAGGTCACTTAGTGTCAGATGTAAGGCCACAGACTGTTTGGCTCCCTTGCATGTACTGGGCTAGTGTCAGACACAAAGCCCATATCACAAGCAGGAACTCCGCCCATGAAAGGGCCAGCAGCCCCCACCCCTTCCTGCCAACAGGTTTGGGGAGCCAGGGCCCACACGGACTGCAGACAGTGCTCCTCCCTAGCAACCTAGCTGAACACTCCGTTAAAGTGCTGCAAGCTACTGGGACTTTGCTGGTTCCTTGTTAGTACTGGGGTCCCCAGCTGTGACTCTGTTCGTGGGAGAGCCCTGGGCCACTTCCTCCCCGTGGTACATTGGGGTGGGTGATGGGAAGTGACTGCGGATTTGCCTTGTCGTGCTCCTCCTTGCCCCAGCCAACCAGGAAAACAAGAAGTGGGTGGATGTCTGCAGGGCAGTGGTTCTCAACCTTCCTAATGCCGCGACCCTTTAATACAGTTCCTCGTGTTGTGGTGGTCTCCAACCATAAAATTATTTTCCTTGCTGTATTAAAGGGTCACGGCATTAGGAAGGTTGAGAACCACTGCTGCAGGGAATGGCCTGCCCTGAAACGCTTTGCACTGCAGCCAAACAGAACTCAGTGTATTTGGTCAGAGACCTGTGTGCTCCTGGGTTGTGACAGTAACCTGAGTAAACCTTACCATTTCCCGTGTGTGCAGATGACTTTGAGTCCAAATTCACGTTCCATTCTGTGGAAGACTTCCCCCCTCCAGATGAGTATAAACCATGCCAGAAGATTTACCCCAGCAAGATCCCCAGAAGTAAGTACCACCTTGGTGAGACCTCAAAATTAGGTGCTCAGTCTCCATTTTTTGGTCGCAGACGTCTGAAGGATGATGTGATCATTTTTCTCTGCTACTATAAGGATGTGGGATGTAGTGCTGTGCACGCTTCTGGAGATTTTGGAGCATTTATTTGTCCTGATACCTAAGGGTTCATTTAAAGGTTTTTTCACAAAACACCAAGGTTAACTCTTTGGCATTAGATTTGGATGCCTAAATTTACCACTCATCCCTCTCCTCCCTGGGGCTTTTGACAAGGGAACTAAACACCCCCAAAACAACAGCAGAATGCGATATGGGAGCTTCATATTAATACCTGGGGAGGACCCTGAAACTCCCCAGTTCAGAACACTTGCAAACCATGAAATGGAGAATGTCCTTTAGGTGAGTGGTTCTCAACCTTGGTTACATATCAGCATGCCCTAGGCAGTTTTTAAAAATCCCGAAGGCCAACTACACCAACCAATCAGAATATCTAGGATGGGATGTATCATTAGTTCTGAAAGCTGCCAGGTGACTCCAGTGTAGTGCCAGGGCTGGGAATCCCAGCCCAGGGAGGGCCTGCCTCCTGATTTCATGGCGTGGTCAGGCTACAAGAGAGCCTCACCTGGCTTACCTGTTCAGCCTTAAAGAGTGGGAGCGATAGAGTCTGCCTACTTGTTAATAGAGCAGGTTCCTGTCCAGTGCTGGGCCAGTCAGCTTGGGCAGAAGCCAGTAAAAAGGGGGCAGAGCCAACCACAGGGGCAGTGAGGGTCAGATGTGTTCCCACCCCCAAACCTAAGTATGTTCCCTCGTCCCAGACATCTGTGGACCTGACTGGACGGTCATTAGTGTCTAGGGTTAGCCCAAGAGCAGGGATCAGGAACTTTGCTCTTTGACCGTCTCCTTTCAGAGGGACCTTGGTGATGTCCCTTCTGCAGGGCTCAGCTTCCAGCAGAGCAGAGAACATGGCCTGCTCTGCCCTCAGACAGGGTCCTCTGGGGATCGGCCTGGGCCAGTCTTTCTCTGCTGGCCTGTGGGATGGCACGTGTAGAGAGCTGTGACCTTGTGTGCTCTGTTAATGTGTGAATGTCACTGCTCGGGCAAGAGAAAGAAGGGAGCAGAGTAAAAGTGGACAGAGGGAAATTTGTCCACTTAGGGCTTAAAGAGACCATGAGGACCAGCACTGGGAGAAGACAGCGCCACGTCTGACTCCCCCCACTCAGTGCAGCAGCTGTGTGTGGACGGCATGTCACGCTGCAGGTGCCCCGTGAGCACCAGAGGCCACAAAGCATAAGGAACAGGGGCGTGTCCCAAGCACACACCACACACGCTCCAGAGGTGGACATGAGAGAAATGAGCGTCGGTGACTGCTTAGGGTGCTGAGGGCACACAGTGGGCGTGGGGTGGAGGTGGGGGCCCGAGGCCTGAGCGCGAGAGTCTCCTTTCCACACTGGCGGGCAGGCACGCAGGCGGGACAGGACGAACCCAGGAGAGATCACGATGGCGCTGTGGGCCCTGTAAGTCCCTCACGGCGTGTCAGGGCACAAGGTGCCTGGCTCAGTCCGACTGCAGGGGCTCCCAGAGGCTTTGGGTTGGGGTGGTCTTAATACAAAATACCCTTTTTCCCATCTTGTGAAATATTTATGGTAATCAAAGATCTAAGTGTCCGTATTTGTATTGGAGGCCGTGACTTAGGGGTTCAGCAACAACAGATTTCTGAATACGACCTGCAGCCTAGAATGAGCCCGCTCACTCCCTCTGACAGGGTGACTCCCACATGTGGAGATGAGTCTGGCCCCCCTGCAGGCACAGAACTGCCTCACAGAACTTTCCATGTAGCAGTGTTGCTGGACCAATATTCTGTCCACCTGTCACTCAAGCCAGTCAGCAGAGAAGTGGATGAGAGATTAACAATTCCACTTTATTTACGGAAAAGCCAGCAATTCTGGCTAACACCAACGATATCTCCTCAGAGAGCTGTTCTGTCTCCCGCTTCCCTGTGTTCCTCTCACAGTAAGAGCAAACATCTCAAAGTTACTAATTATCATGGAGTACATTAATTAAAAGATTCCTCCTCGTAGGTTACAAGGTTACATGACAGCCCCCATCTTAAAGTGGTTATATCATCAAAGTGTTCCTACTCCAGGCGAAATTCAGTCAGTACTCCAGGTCTGGAGTCGGGATGGGGAAGGAAGGGGCCACAGATCCCAGTGTTGGAGCCATCCGAGGAGCAGGATAAACTGTGGCCCACAGGCCACACAGGCTGGGTGCCCCGCAGCTAATTTGAGTCTTGACAGAGACCCATGATCCTCCCAGAACACAGGAAGTTTGAGAGTTCTGCCACAAGGCCCTGTCGCAGGAGGGTGGGAGGCTGGGAGGCTGCCCCAGCACCTTGGTCCTTAGAGCATCGGTCTCTTAACTTTATCCATAAAAAGAAGGCCTTGTATGTGAACAAACAGCTGCAGATGGCAGCACACGGGGCCTGGGCCTGTCCAGAAGAGTCCTGTATGTAATGGTTATTTGTGGGGCAGCCCCCCAAAGGGAGCCCTAGTGCATAACCTTGTAACTCCATGAGTGTGAGTCAGATAGGGGTTGTGCCTGTGTGCTTACATTTCTCCTTAATGGTTTTCCTCTCTGCTCACTATTGACCCAGTTCACCAAAGAGTTCTTCTTTGTTCCACCAGACGTATGTTCTCATGCCCTGTGGTAGAACTGCTGCCTCCTCTGCCTGCCCCTCCCCCCTTCTCCCCTCTCTCGCCTTCCTCTCTCTCCCTCTCCTTCTCTCCCCCTCCTCCTCTCTCTCCTCCCCATCTCTCTCTCTGTCATGCACCCCCACAGAGCACACGAATACCCCACTGCATAGCTCTTCTACTGGCCACCACCACTGTCTCCTTTCTGAGGCATTAGCTATTTTCTTGCACCAGTAGGCTGATTTTTGTCTAGTTTTTTAAAATGTTTTTGAAATGCATTAGTTTCTTCAATAAGTTTAACACAGATATGGCCCCTCAACTCTACCCCTGCGTGTAGACTCAAGAGAATTTAAAACTGGTGTTCAAACAAAAACTTTCAGGCAGATATCCACAGTAGCTGTGTTCACAGTAGCCAAAGTGTGGAAACAGGGGATGAGCAGATAAACTAAATGGGCAGTGCCATACGATGGAATATGATCCAGCCATTAAAGGAGTGCTCTCCCGAGACGCAGCCACGTGGATGAAGCCTGACAACACTTGGTGGAAGAATCCAAACACAAAAGGCCACAGATTGTGCGATTCCATTTATGCGAAGTGTCCGCGTGGGCCATTCCATAGAGACAGAAAGCAGATTAGTGGTTTCCGGGGACGAGGGAGAGAAGGGAATAGTGAGTGACTCCGCGCGGGCACAGGTTCCCTTTGGGGGTGATGGAAGTGTTTGGATCTAGACAGAAGTGATTTTGATATAACATTGTGAAAGCACTAAAAGTCTCTAGTGGTAAAGTTTATGTTTCATGTATTTTACCACAATCTGTAAGAAGAATATGAAAATAAAAAACCTATCAGAAAGAGTCTTTGGATAAAATGAATAGGTTATAAATGTTTATAAACATGGTGACGGTAGAAAGAGTGAAGTCATCAACAGGTAGTGGTTGAGGCTCTTACCGCTGGAGAGATTTAAATCAACAAGTACCTCACATGCCCTCGAAAAATTCACATTATGGTGGAGGAAGCCGGAGACAGATGCCCACGCATGTCGTTTCATTCTGGTGCTTCCAGCAAAACCATCTCCATCACAGCCAGTTCAGCAGACAAGTGGCTAAATTCAAACCTGATTGTGTTTATATCCCAAGTCCTAAGCAACTCCCCACTGCCCTCTTCCCCAGCCCCTGGCAACGCCCTTCTACTTTCTGCCCCTCTGAGTTTGACTTCTCTAGGCACCCAATGTAAGTGGAATTATACCGTATTTGTCTTTTTAACACTCGCTTATTTGACTTAGCTTATGTCCGCAGGGTTCATCCCTGTTGTAGCACGTGTCAGAATTTCTTTCCTTTTAAAGACAATAATAGCCCATTCTGTGGATATACCACATTTTGTTACCAATTAATCTATTGAAGGTGAAGGGCTGCTTCCATCTCTTAACTCTGTGAATAATGCAGCTATACACGTGGATATTGAGCCCTTGTTTTCAGTACTCAGAAATATTGATAGGCTTGCTAGATTAAAAAAAAAAAAAAACAGGAAAGAAAAGAAAAAGAATTGTTGGATCATATGGTAATCTGTTTTACATTTTTTGAGGAAACACTATTTGTTTTTCAGAGCTGCTGTACATTTTTAATTCTTATCGACTGTGTGCAAGGTTTCGATTTCTCCACATCCTCTCCAGCACTTGTTATTTTCTGTTTCTTATTTTATTTTACCTTATTTTGATTTTAAGTAGTCCCATTCTTACAGGTGAGAGGAGGTATCTCATGGGGATCCAAGGCCCATTTTAAAATAGTTGCTTTACACTTGAAATAAAACTAACTGCCATTACTGTTAGTGTGGAACTTTTCTACCATGTGCTGCAGTAACTTTAATGGCTTAAGGTAGTTCATGTCATAAAACTCGAGACTGAGAGAATGCATAGGCAACGCACACTCCCAGCAGGGGAGTATTTATTTCTGCATTGTGGAGGGCAGCTGGGGAGTAAGAACCTCTGCCCTGCAAGCCTGATTATGACGGCTCACCACACCCCTGCATAAGCTGTCTTCCAGCATCCCACTCTTTCACCACGACTCCTGCCTTTCCAGGACACCCCTTAATTTCTCTGAACCCATGAAGGTGCTGTCATGTCTATAAACTATCTCCCTCATTCTACTCTGGTCGCTGAGTCATTTTTCTGGTCCTCTTTTAGCCAGTCCCATCTCGGCTTCCTCTTGTCCTGTTCTCTCTGGACCTATGTCCTCCCAGGCCTTCTCCCCTCTGAGCCATGGCAAGAGCTCTTACAAAGGCCACCAAGGGACCTTCACACTGCAGCACCCAGTGGACGGAGGTGTTAGCCACAGCACATCAGCCCCTTCTTCTGAAACTTCAGCGTCTTTGACTTCTCTTTTCTCCCAATCCAACTTAGCAGTAAGCCCTGGGGTGTCTGTCTTTGAAATGAATCTGATCTCTCTCAGCTCCTTGTCACTGTAGCCCTGGCCTAAGCCACTATCATTTCCCACCCGAATTATTGCCAGAAGCTGCCAACAGGCTCCCTGGCTTGGTGCTGCAGGCCTGGTGACTCGTCTACAGCCTAGGCCCAGTCGCACGGCCCTCTACTCCATACCCTTCAGTGTATTACCTTCTTGCTCCACGTCAACTGGAACTTCTCGTCATGGCTCAAGACTTACGTGAACTTCTCCTTGCTCTCCCACCACTCTCCTCCTGCTTCATTTGGCTCCATCAACACCTGCAATTTCTAGAACATTCCAAGCACACCCCTGCCTCTGGGCTCTTTGTATTTGCTGTTTCTTCTGTATAAGAAACTTTCCCTAGACTCACTCCCTGCTTTCTCTGGATCTTTGATCAAGTGGTGTTCAGCTTAGTATTCTCAGGCTGCCAGAACAAGATGCCACAGACTGGGTGACTTAAACAGTAGAATTATGTTCTCATGGTTCTGGAGGCTGAGAAGTCCAAGATCAAGGTGCCAGCTAACTCTTTTTCTGGGGAGGGCTCATTTCCTGGCTTGCAGAAGGTTGCCTTCTCACTGTGTGCTCCCATGTGGTGAAGAGAGAACAATTCTTCTGGTCACAGTTTATAAGCGCACAGTTTAATCTCATCAGGAGAGCCCCACCCTGATTGACCCCGCCTAAGCCTGATTACCCCTAAAAGCTGTACCTCCAAATATCATCACTGTAAACCTTCAACATTTGAATTTGGAGGGTACACAGTATAAGGTATAGCAACACCTTATCAGAGAGGTCTTCCCTGACTGCCCTTCATAAAATAGAAGCTTTTTCTGCCCTGTCACTTTTTATTCTCTTCATGCCTTTTTTTTTTTTAATTAAAATTGTCTTCAAAGGATTTCTCACCTCTTGACTTTATTTGCCTGGCCCTTGTGAGGCCCTAAATGGCAAGAACTGCTTCCGTTTTCCTTCACTAGCTATCTTATCTTCAGTGAAGCACGTGGACATTCCATAAATACTTGTTAAATTAATCAGTAAAAGTGGTCAGTCATATATGCATTACTAAACCATTTACACAATAAAAATTTTGGATCTAGCATAAACTCCAGCAATGGGGTTAAATAGATTAAGACAGAGCCACACTATGGAATACCATATGACCATTAAAACACTGTCCAATAGTCAATGACAAGGGGAAATGTTGACACTACCTTGTTAACTAAAACCAATACAAAAAATATATCAAAAAGCACATAAAATAAAATCTAAAATTTTCAAAACATAAATTGTGTATCTGTGTAGAAAGGAGGAGTTAATAAAGTAGAGGAGACTAGAAATACAGGCACCAAAATATTAAAAGTGGCCATCACTCAATGGTTGAATGCTGGGTTATTTTCATTTTCTTCTTTTCTAATTTGTCCAAATTGTTATAGTAAGTGTGTATTGGGGCCGGATGCCGTGGCTCACGCCTGTAATCCTAACACTCTGGGAGGCTGAGGCAGGTAGATTGCATGAGCTCATGAGTTCGAGACCAGCCTGAGCAAAAGCGAGACCTGGTCTCTACTAAAAATAGAAAAACTGAGGCAAGAGGATGGCTTGAGCCCAAGAGTCGGAGGTTACTGTGAGCTACGATGGCACAGCACTTTACCAGGACAACCGATTGAGACTGTCTCAAAAAAGTGGGGGGAGTGTATTGCTTTTAATCATTAGAACTAACTTTTGGATCACAAGTTATTGGAGGAGAGAATATAATGAGCCCAGCCCCTGGCTGAGCAGCTGTGGGGAGGGCAGTGAGGACCCAGAACGTGCAAGGTGACTCCCTCAGGATCGGGTAGCCTCAGTTCTCTAAGAGGGGGTGCAGGTGAGGAAGGAATGGTGGGTGGTTCTCAAATGACAGCGACAGTGGGGAATGAGGGGAAAGGCTAGATATGCAATTTCTAAGGTTTAGGGCTGGCGGATACTAGAATTACCATTTCCAGTGAAATCTGTCATGTCCTTCACTTAGTCTTGCAAGAAGCCTCTAAAGTAAGACCAGCAAAGGCCCTTTGAGGTCATCCAGTGCAACTCCTTAATACTCAGCCAAAGAAACCACAGCAGAAAAAAAGTGGCCTGCCCCTGTTGGCAGCGGTGGTGAAACAAGGCTGGAGCCAGGCTGTCTGCTGCAGGCAGTGTTCTTACCACGTCTCCTGCCTCCTCACCCTCATGCCGGAGGACGGCAGCTTGGACAGGCTGTTTTGGTCCAGATCCTACAGCTCTGCTCCTTACAGGAGCCCCCTTTCTTCCAAATCTCCTTCCCCTGCTCGCAGGAACCACCGCCCGGGCTGGTCGGTGTCTTACCAAGGCTCTCAGAGAGATGCTGCTGCCATGGCCAGCCAGGTTTGAAATCCTATCGGGACATTGTCCAAGTCCTGCAGTGTTCATCGTCCTCTTGTTGTTTGGTACAAAATGGATTTTTGTTTTCTGACATGAAGATCTCTCTGTGCTTAGAAAAAAGAGACAGGGCTTGTTTGATTTACAAATAATGAAAAATAAGATTGGAAGCCAGCGTGGCCACTAGCTTCTGCTCATTCAGCCCAGGCACAGATTTTCTTCTTTAAACCTCTCAGTTCAGAGAAGTCTTTCATGGCAGGCTGCTCTGTACCAGGTGGCTCTTTCAACCACTCTGTACCCACAGCTATCTTAACAGGAGGAAAGAGGCTGTCTGTTTATAAGAGGCAGCATCTACCTTCACACGGTCTGTGCTGGAGGAGTGGTATGTGCTTGAGATTGGGGACAAAAGTAAACACTACTTCTTCCTTGGAGTTAGGGTGCCACAGATTTGGCAAACACTGTTTTGGTGCATCTGGAATGCCTTTGTGTGGGAAAGCAGCCTGCATGAAGGGCTACTTTAGCAGAATGGCTTTGCTTTTCAATTCTAAGAGATTCTGGAGACATCGCACAAGGGAAAAATCCCTGTAAGGAGAGGTTTGGATTAAAAGCACTTTGACTAACATTAAGTCCCAGCCACTCATTCCTAGCAGCAGTGAAAGAAAAATTTTTTTGTTTGAGACAAAGTCTCACTGTTGCCCTGGGTGGGGTGCTCTGGCATCACAGCTCACAGCAACCTCCAACTCTTGGGGTTAAACAATTCTCTTGCTTCAGGCTCCCAAGTAGTTGGGACTACAGGCACCCGCCACAATGCCCAGTTGTTTTTTGTTGTTGTTGTCGTTGTTTAGCAGGCCCAGGCAGGGTTCAAACCCACCAACCCCAGTGCATGTGGCCAGCACCCTACTCACTGAGCTACAGGCACCGAGCCTGAAATTTTTTTTGAGACAAGAGTTTGCCTTTGTGTTTTATGATGAAATTGATTCTCCTTTAACCTCTCAGATATTGTTCTCTATCACATTTGAGTAGCTCTCGAAACTGGTGCCAACTGCTTATCTCTGGTGAAGCCTGTTTTATTGCCCAGTAGTTCCCAAACAGGGATGATTTTGCCTAACCAGGGGGACATTTGGCAATGTCTGGAGTCATGTTTTGATTGTTACAAGTGAGCGTGGGCATGGGCAAGGGTGGATACCAGGGATGCTGTTGAGCATTCTATAGCACACAGGACAGCTCCCCCAAGCAAAGAATTATAAAGACAAGGTTGCAAAACCTTGGCCTAGAAAATTTTCTGTAGAGGACAAGAGTTTCTTAAATCTAAGAACAGTAATTTCCAAGGCTATTCTCTCATATGAAATTAAACCAGGGGCTGTGTATCAGTCTCTTTACTGTTTACTCACTTACTAAACTGGCTTACCATCAAGTTCTACCAGTGTCTTTTGGGTCAAAATATCTTTCTCCTAGAACATATACTCTGATTAATTTTAAATGTATTTTAATGAAAATGACAGTTCCCATTTGATTAACGTTTTCATAGTTTCAGAGACTCTTCTACATGATTGTTTAAAAATGTGTATCTTACTTTAAAAGATGTTTATGATGACTTATATGTTACTGTAGAAAACTTGAAAAATACTTTTTTAAGGGGTTTTTTTTTAAACGGGAATTCTGTCACCCAGGAGGAAACATTTTAGTATCTTATTTATGGGGCTTTTGATGAATTTTTAGAATGATCAGGGTCATGCTTTTTATACAGTTTCATCTCCCTAAAAAGAATCTATGTGAACTTTCAAACAGCTGCTTAGTATCAAATGATACTAAACTCTGTTAACACCTAAAAACTTCTGCTGGACACAGGTTATCTGTTTTTATTTATTATGAATTTTTATGATGAACCTTTATGCCATTCATATTGCTTTTTAAATAGCACAGCAACCTAGATTGTTCTGGGGACATGGTTAGTTAATGCCTCATTCATAGTAAAACAGAAAAACCTCATACCCAAGACAGCAGAGAAGATCCCAGGAGACACTGTTCAGAACACCCAACTAAAGGGAAAGTTCTCAAACACCTAAAAAATGTAGATTTAAAACTTGTGTAGACCAACCAAACCACATATCTGTGTATATGCAGACATATGTATGTGAACACCATAGAGAAAAAAATCTGGGAGGATAAACGAACACCAAACTTTTAGCCTTGGTGACTCTGGAATAGAAAAACTGAAATTAGGAAAGGGACAGGCAGAGGAACTTTGGGAGATTTTTTCCCGTTATCTCAGCGGTTCTCAACCTGTGGGTTACAACCCACAGGAACTGTGTTAAAGGCTCGCGGCATTAGAAAGGTTGAGAACCCTGTGTTATCTCCTCCTGAATTCTTTGAATTCTTAACTGAGAACACATTCATATGTAACTAGCATAATATTTAAACATAATATATTTTAGAGAATGATTTTGGATCTTCATGGAACAGAAGCCCTGTTTATATGTCAGCAGTTACTTTTACTTTTTTTTTTTTTTTTTTTTTGTAGAGACAGAGTCTCACTTTATTGCCCTTGGTAGAGTGCCATGGCATCACACAGCTCACAGCAACCTCCAACTCCTGGGCTTAGGCGATTATCTTGCCTCAGCCTCCCGAGTAGCTGGGACTACAGGTGCCCGCCACAACGCCCAGCTATTTTTTGGTTTTGCAGTTCAGACGAGGCCGGGTTTGAACCCGCCACCTTTGGCATATGGGGCCGGCGCCTTACTCGCTGAGCCATAACCGCCGCCCTACTTTTACTTTTTTAACTAACTTTTAATGAACCCCGAGCAGACCTGGGAAGATCTTTGTTTTGAGCAAGTAAATTCTGAACATGCGTGTGGATGGTGAGCCTTACTAAGCTGTCTCCTCACAGCGTATTAGACGTGACTTCTCTGTATCCACGGTCTGTCACATAGAAGCCCGGGTGGAAACACACGGGCTGGGGCCAGGAGCCTGGAGGTTTCAGGTAGATGGGCTCACGTTACCCTTGTTCCTTTGTTGGTGCTTTAGGTGCGGGTTTAGGGAAAGGTTCTCTATGAAGCGGGCACAGTCCGTCCCTGGGCCGGTAGTTGGTGAGAGGGTTCTTGTTTCTTTCAGGCCGTACACCTGGTCCCTGGCTCCAGGCCGAGGCAGCCACGCAGAGCTCTGATGACATCAAAGGCAGAAATTCTCAGGTAACATGTTCCTCCTCTCTGAATGTAAAACCTGGAATTCTCCTCTGGGAGCACAGAAATGCCAAGGGTATGTGATCTCCTTAACAGCTTAAGCTTTTTCCTCAGACTCCTTTTCCTTAGTGAAAGCCATTTGGTTTACCTTTGTTTCAAGCCAGAATGAAACACCCAACAATTTCAAAATCAGGAGGATGAAAAGGGGGTGTCCCCTGGAATCACCACCACATACAGAAGCAAATCAACAATTCAGAAATCCTTTGGAATCTTTCTGCATCAATTATCGCTGTCAGCCCCCAGCCTTCCCTGCTTATGATGGCTTGCAAGAAAACCCTAAGACATTTATTAAACATAATTCACTGTTCCTCATCTGTGGAATATGGGGTTTCTTTCAGCATTTGGACTTTTGTCCCCATCTACATTATAATGATTTTGACCCAATTTAGTCCCAGTTCAAGTCATGGTGGCTGCAGGGAATTGACAGAGCTAGACAGGAAGGTAGAGAGGGACCAGGTGATCAGACAGTCTCTGAAGAAACACCTTCATCTCACCCAGGGCAACTTGGATAGAAGTGCTTCCTGACCTGGGCAGAGATGACCTCAGCCCATTTGTGACTTGGTAGGTACCGGGCCGCACAGCAGGAGACGTATGGCAGGCTAGCAAGTGAAGCTGGGTCTGCATTTACAGCCACTCCCCATTGCTCCCATCCCCCCCCCCCCAGCTCTGCCTCTGTCAGATCAGCAGCAGCATTAGATTCTCATGGGACAGCGAGCCCTTCTGTAAACTGCAGGTGTGAGGGATCTAGGTTGCAGTTCCTTAGGAATCTAGAGCCTGCTGATCTGAGGTGGAGACGTAATGTGCTGGAATCATCCTAGAACCATGCTCCCATCCCCCATCCCTGGAAAAATTGTCTTCTGTGAAACCAGTCCCTGCTGCAAAAAGGGTTGGGGACCACTGCTCTAGGAGACAAGCATCCCACTTTTCTAACCATGGCTAATCCAGAAATTGCAATGACCACTCTTAGGTGATCACAGGTTCACTACATATAATTGTAGTTAAGGGAGAAGTACATATACACAGGAAAAAAGAAAACCGGAGGAATGTACACAGTTTTCTTTTTTTTTTTTGAGACAGAGTCTCCCTCTATCATCCCAGGCTAGAGTACAGTGGGGTCGCCATAGCTCACAGCAACTTTAAATTCCTAGAATCAAGCAATTATCTTGCCTCAGTCTTAAAAGGAGAGATCCCTTGTCAGGGACCTACTCAGTCTCCTGAGTAGCTGGGACTACGGGCACCAGCCACAAAGCCCAACTAGTTTTTCTATTTTGGGTCAAGTTTGGGACTTGCTCTTGGCTCAGGATAGTTTTGAACTCCTGAGCTCAAGCAGTTCACCTGCCTGGGCCTCCCAGATGGCTAGGATTACAGGTGTGAGCCACCACATCTGACTTCAAAGTTGTTAATAGGCAGAGAGGATTCTAAAAAGATAGCATACTAGAAAGCACAAGGAATGTGTCTCCTCACCTGGACAACAATCATATCCATGTAACTGTCAAATGTATTTTGGAATCCTGGGATCTGTTAAAGGCCTGCAACTTCCAGGGAAGGCTTGAATGGTAAATTGTGGTTAAGTTAGGTCAGTTTCAGCTCTTAGCAATGTAGCATCTACCTAGTCCCCACCCACAGCCCACAGCCCCAGGGCAGGCAACTGTGCAGGTAGACTGTGTACCTAGAGCGCCTGGTACACAGCTTACAGGAGCCAAGGTGGGCAAAACAGTCCTGCCTTGCAAATATTGGGTTCTATTCTCATTGCTGGTTCTAACCACAGAGGTGCAAGTAAATACATAGGCAGCCATTATTTCAGCACCTCCCCTATTGTTGCAACAAGCCACACATAAACCCCCATAACTATCAGTCCCACACCCCTTCCCCTGAAGTGACCGTCGGGAAATTTAAAGGACTGACATCATTTTTTTTCCTCCCCTTCATTTTTTTTCCTTTCCTTCCCCTTTGGGAACCAAACGTTAAAGACTGGGACATTCAAAGGTGACTACAGCCAGGCCCAGTGGCTCATGCCTATAATCCTAGCACTCTGGGAGCTGAGGCAGTTGGATTGGGAAAGGTGTAAATGATGGTGTCGAGAGGAGGCAGCAGAGATGTTCGGACCAGGTTTATAGAAAGGGGAGGGTGACCTGCCTGGGCAATGCAAAGATGGCGTCTATACCCAAGGGGCAGTTAATGACCACTTTTATCCGTGGTCATAGTGGGTGGGCAAATTCCACAGCTTGCCTGGAAAGTTGGGGTCCTTTGGTGTGAACTTGTCCGGGGTGAGTCTAGCCAGATCCTCTGTGTCCTTGTCTTAGGAAGAGGAGGGGAAAGAGTTTATGTGTGGCTGTGTTAGGTCCCCCAGCATTTCTGACTCTTGTTAAAAGGAGTGTTGGGGACAATAGTCTGTCTTCTGAAATTCCTTCTGGCCGGATAGGATAGTAGTTGTCCTCAGAGGGATGAATCGGGTGTTGGTAGGGCTGCACGGGTTTGGGGTATATTGGGAGAGGGTTTGGGAGTGGTAGGAATTGGGAGTGTTGGCAACGGTGGCTGACATTTTTTTTTACCCTGTCTTGAATAAATGAGGACAGGAATTAGATGGCAAAGGGGCAATGGTTAATAACAGGAGGATTGCAGCAAGGAGGCTTAGGAAGGATAAGACCCAGTGTCCCCATGAGCTGTTGAGCCAGCGTTCCTCATTTTGAGAGTATAGGTAGATAGCTTGTTCCGAGAGCCACAAGTTGTTGGTGTAGAAACAGCAGGTGTCTTGTAAAAAATGTAAAGGTCCCTTTCCTCTGCCAGGATTAGATCCAAGTCTCTAAGATGGGGAGGAGGGCAACTGGAAAAGAATAAAAGGGAACTTTATCTTTTAGAGAACTGAGAAACTGTGGAATACATAAAGGGGGGCTGTAGTTTTTTGGTTTTTTTTCATTTTAGTGATGGAGATAGGAGAGACAAATAGAGGTCTTTCAATTTTAGAAGACTAGAGGACATGGCTTTGATACAATTAGAATGATTTCCTTAGCTGTGTTAGAAAGTAAGTTACTTTAGGCCATCCTGGTGTGATGAAGTTGAGCCCTTTTTCAAGTCAGACATGTCATTCAGCTAAAAGCTGTTCCCATGGGTCCAAGGGTATGGATGTTGACTCAAGGGACCACTGGATCCAGAAGGTGAATATAATCTGATTTAAGGCAGTTATACTCTCCCTTCTAATACCTTTCTCCTTTGTAGAGAAGACACAGTTCCAGGGTTTTAGTGAAATATTTCTCTTGGGGCATTTTATTTTAAGAACCCTGAGTCATAGGTGATTGGTAGGGCTCTGTTCGGTAGAAGCGCTTGGTCTTCTCACTTGGGCCTTTTGTATTACTATCTCTGGAGACGTTTTAAGTGGCAGCCACTATTGAAAACTTTGGTATTGGGGCAGCTGTCAGTCCCATTTCTCTGTTTCTCTGTCCTCTCTCCATCTGACGCCTGTGGGCAGAGGGAAGTTGATGGGGAGGCAGGGGAAGCCTGTTGTGGGACAGACAGAGGTCCATGAAGGGAGCTGAGCGAGGCAGCTGCAGGGTCTGTAAGCTCCCTGCCCTCCCCTGGCAGGTGCGCCCATGCTTGAGTCAGCTACAGCCTAGAGAACGCACATGGCTTCCCACACCACTGCCTCAGCAGCCACTGGGAGCTGCCAGACTTGTGGCGGTCACAGGATCTGCAGCCTCACAGTTCCCTGTCTTGCACCAGCAGCCCCACCAGCGCTGGGGGGAATAGCATGTGGTTGTTGGAGGGTAGGGAGAGGCTGTGAGAAGTCCTGGGATCAAGGGATGGGGGAGAGCATAGGGGATTGAGGCTCTAGAAGCAGGTTAGGAAGTGGAGAGCAGTAAGAACTTGAGACATCCCAGGAAGAGGGAAGATGGGTGGGAAGACCTGGGAAGATAGAAGGGGGAGGTGTTGGAGCCATGATTTACACAGGGCAGGGTAAGAGCAGAGGATTTCGTCCCATCGGCCATTTGTTTTGGAGGAAATTATTAAAGTTCTTTAAGATATTATAATTAAGGGTCCTGTTTTCTAATTTATATTGAGGATGAAGGAGACACTCCTGGGTTATCTCTGTTGAGGGGTGTGGAAGGGCCAGCTCCCACATCTCAGATGTTCTTCCTCTACCTGGGTAGAAAAGAAGCCATCCCGTGGTTCCCAAGAACCAGAAGCTAAAAATGAAGAAAGACTGAGAAAAGTCAGGCGTTACTATTTTTTCTCAGAGAACTTAAAGTCCCCGGGACCTTAAAAGCCTAAAAGAGGGCTCTGCACTGGGCTTAAACCAAAAAACAAAACAATTTGAGGTCCCAGATGCCAGAAGAGAGCACGGCGCTAGGACCAAATCCTCTAGTTAGGCACAAATGAACAAATGAAGAAGCAGTGAGGGGGACATGAGAACATAGAGCAAGGAGTGAGCCAAAGAGGAAGCCGAGAGGGGTTTTGTCTGAAGCTATTTGGAGACATTACTCACATTTGAATGGAAGTTAAGTCAAAATCCTGTAGGACGCTCCAAAAGGCAGCTCAGTGGAGTTGGGTCTGGGTACAGCTTGACAAGGTTCTAAGAAGACTGGGATGACTAGGGAGGTTGGCACCTATGGTCTTCAACACCATATCAAAGGTGTAAGAGATGGCATCCAGAGACAAGGCCACAGCAGATATATTCAGGCCAGTTTTATTGAAAGGGAAGGGTAGCCTGCTTAAGTAGTGCAAAGATGGTATCTGCCCAGGGGATAGTTAGAGACCCCTTTTATATGGGACCATAGGGGTGGGCAAATTCCACAGCTTGCCTGGAAAATGAGGGTTCTTGGGTGTGAACTTTTGGAGGAGGGATAGCCAGACCCTCTGTGTTTTGTCTTAGGAGAAGAGGAGGAAAAGGAGGAGGACGAGGAGGAGGAAGGGAAAGGGTTTGTATGTGTCTGTCTTACACCCCCAACAGAGTGCTTGAGCTTAGGAGTTTGAGACCAGCCTGAGCAAGAGTGAAACCCCGTCTCTACTAAAAATAGGAAAAACTAGCCAGGCATTGTGGAGGGCACCTATAGTCCCAGCTGCTCAGGAAGCTGAGGGAAGAGGATCTCTTAAGCCCAAGAGACTGAGGTTACTGTGAGCTGTGACACCATGGTACCCTTCTCAGGGCAGCAGAATGAGACTCTGCCCCCCCCCAAAGAAAAAAGACAACTACATATATTGGGAAAATTAGAAAGTGACCAGATATGCCTAGGAGAAAGTACAGGGTCAGAAAAGACCTGAGAAGACCTTATGATTATACCTCAGGCTGATTCTCGCCACAGAGACAATCTATAACAATTAAAAAATAAGATAAACAAAAACAACAATAACAATAAAACAGCAAGCCCCAGGGCAGAGGGAGAATCTTGATTTCCAAAGTTGCCACGTAGTTGGATTCAAATACATAATTTTCAACAAAAACTAAATTACATCATACAAAGAAGCAGGAAAGTATGGCTCTTTCAGAAAAAGTGATAAATCAACAAAAACTGTCCTTTACAAAGACCTGACAGCAGATCTATTAGACTTTTAAACAACTATCTTAAAGATAGTCAAAGAACTAAAGGAGGAATATGAAGAAAGTCAAGAAAATGGTGTATGATAAAAATAGGAATAACAATAAAGAGATAGAAAAATAAAAAAAATCTGGAGCTGAAAAATACAACTGAAATGAAAAATTCACAGGATGGAATGAAAGGCAGATTCAAATGGATTGAGCAGGCAGAAGAAAGAATCAGCAAACTTAAGATAGGACAATTTCAAATAAAAAGAGTAGGAAAAAAAGACATCAAAAAATAAAATACTTAGCAGTCAACCAAAGAGGTAAAAATTTGTACAATGAAATTACAAAGCATTGCTGAAAAGAAATTAATAAGACAGAAGTAGACACCTCCCATGTTCATGGGTTGGTTTTAAGACTAAAAATGTCAAGACTACTAAAAGCAATCTACAGATTCGATATAATCTCTAATAAAATCTCAGTGACGTGTTTTGCAGAAATAGAAAAACTCATCCTGAAATTCACATGGAATCTTGAGGGACCCTTTGAGATAGTCAAACAATCTCAAAAAGGAAGAACAAATCTGGAGGATTCATTTTTCTTACTTTAGAACATATTATAAAACTACAGTAATCAAAACATGTGGTACTGGCAAAAAGATATACACACCAACAGAATAGAACAAACAGCCAAGAAATAAACCTTTTGAATTTATGGTGAAGTATCTTTTGACAAGGATGGTAAGACCATTCAATAGGGAAAGGATAATATTTTCAACATATCGTTCTGGGAAAATACAATATCCTTTGCAGAAGAATAAAGTTGAAGCCTTACTCACACCATAATACAAAAATTACCTCAAAATGGATCAAAGACCTAAATGTAGGACCTATATCTATAAAACTCCAAGATGAAACGGGGAAAAAGCTTCATAACAACAACAACAGAAGAAGCCCAAGTGCCCATCAACCCATGAATGGATTAATAAATTGTGGTATATGTATACCATGGAATATTTTGTAGCCTTGAAAAAAGATGGAGACTTTACCTGTTTTACATTTACATGGATGGAGCTGGAACATATCCTACTTAGTAAAGTACCTCAAGAATGGAAGAAAAAATATTCAATGTACTCAGTACTATTATAGAAATAGTAAATAGAAACCAATTTACAATAACTCACACTTTCACATGAAGAATAGATCACAGCTATGGCCCAAGTTGAAGGTGGAAGGGGGGGTGGGAAGGGAGGGGGAAGGTCAGATGGAAGGAGGGATATGTCATGTCAGATCTATTAGCATAGAGTATAAATGTCTTAACACAATACTTAAGTAAATGAGATGAGGTATATATTTAAAAAAGAAAACTTCATAACATTGGATTTGACAGTGACTTTTTGGATATGGTACCAAAGGCAACAGAAGAAAAAAAATAAGACTTTATGGGAATTTTTAAAATTTGTGCATCAAAGACAATATCAAGAGTAAAAAGATGAGCCACAGAAGGGCAGAAAATATTTGCAAGTCATATATTTGGCAAAAGATTAATATCCAGAATATATAGGGAACTTCTGAACTCAGCAACAAAAAACTAACAACTTAATTCAAAAACGGACAAAGGAGGGCTTGAATAGACATTTCTCTAAAGAAGATATACAAATGGCCGCTAAAAACATGAAAAGATGCTCAATATCACTAATCATTAGGGAAATGCAAATCAATATTATGATGAGATACCACCTCATACCCATCAGATTGACTGATACAAATTTAAAAAAAGAAACAGGTGTTGAAGATGTGGAGAAATGTGAACCCTTTTGTACTGTTGGTGAGAATGTGACATGATGTAGCTGCTGTGGAAAACAGTATGGCAGTTCTTCAAAACTTAAAAATGGAATTACCATATGATTCAGAACTTCCACTTCTGGGTATATACCCCAAGAAATCAAAAGTGGAGCCTAGAAAGATACTTGGGCCAGTATAGCAGCATTATTCACAATAGCCAAAATGGGGAAGCAACTCATGGATGGAATATTACATGGAATGTTACAGTGGAATATTATTCAGCCTTCAAAAGGAGACCAATTCTGACATATGTTGTAATATGGATGAACCTTGAGGACATTGTGCAAAGTGAATAAGCCAGTCACAAAAAGACAAATATTTTATGTGTATGTTTCCATTTATATGAGGTAAAGTAGTCAAAATCAGAGACAGAAAGTAGAATAGTGGTTGCCAAGGGTGGGGGGGGGGATGAGGGGCATTATTTAATTGGGGAGTTTCAGTTTTACAAGATGGAAAGAGTTAAACAGAGGTGGACGGTGGTGATGGTTGTACAATGTCATGAATGTATTTAATGTCCCTGAATGGTGCACTTAAAAATGAATAAGATGGTAAACTTTATGTGTATTTTACCATAATAAAAAAAATTAGAGAAAAATGCGTTAATAAGCATTCGCTTTAGAAGATTATAACTGATTTTTACTTTCTTCTTTGTCTGTTTTTTGTAATTACCGAATTTTCTATAACAAATATATTACTGCTGTGATCAGAAAAATACAGCAGCAATTATAATCATCATCCTCTATATTTATTGGGCTTTTTACATTTTTCAGTTAGCTTGCACATTGTTACTTCACTTGATCCTTTTAATAACCCTGGGATGGAAGCTGGAGAGATACCTTGAATGCCATTTGTACAGAGAGGAAGACCACTCCATGAGGTTGAAGAGAACTTGCCCAATGCCATGACACCCAGACCTTCTGACCTCTCATCCAGAGTTCCTTCCACTGTACTTCACTGCTTTTCCTGGCATGTCAGAATCTACAAGGACTAGAGTCATCCTCACTATCAATGTGGCAAAGCTGTGTCAGATATTGTGCAGGGACTAGACCCCAGCCTCATGGCCGGCACATGCCTAAATCTCCTGAGACTGGTGGTTTTGATCTCTGCCCATAGCAGTCTAGACAAGGCTGCACCAGAAAGTCTCCTATGGGCAATCCACAGTAAAGAAGATCTTCTGCATGTCTTACTGGATACCATTGCAATTCATTTTCACTGAAGTAAGACACGGAGCAATCGCCCAGAGGAATCACTGAGCTCTCTCTGCACATGGCAGACAATACCCTAGGGGGCGCTTTCTTCTTTTCCCGATGCAGTGATCAGTGCAAGTGTGAGCTCCCTGGACCGGAAGGCCGGGGTTCCTTGCTCTCCTTTGCATTGCCTTGACTTGGGTTCTTCAGCAATTTCTTTGTTTTCCCCAAGCTTTCTGTCAAGTGAATTGCTAATACTTGGTCCTAGAAATGTTTATAGGATAGCCTTAGGTCCTTGCTACATATCCCATTTCATCCTTTTCCACCATGACCCCTTCAGTAAAACTCAGCCCCTCCCAGATGCGTGTCCCTCACCTTGGCAGCCTTGCGTGAGTGAGGAGAAGCTGCAGTGCTCAGCCCCGGCTGCCGGGTGGGGGTCTTTCCTGTGCAAGAGTCATCTAACCCCACCCAGTAATGCTCTGTCCTTTTCCACAGCTATCTCTGAAGACTCTCTGGTGAGAAGACAGATGAAGCCAAGGTCCTGGGTTCCAGACTGCAGAAGAGGCGCCCCCAGAAGAACAGACCTCCCCATCATGCTCCAGCTGTAATTCAGTTGACACACAGGCTCTGAATAGAGCGTTCTTATTGTAAATAAGTGGTTTGCACGGGCTTCAAAGCAGTATATCAGTCGACTTTTATTTGAGTAATATTTTTTAAAACACCCACCGTTTTTTCATTTTTTACATCTTGGCACTTGTCTGTCAGTCCCGATAGAAGCCTGCCCCTCCCCCCACCCCATACGCCCATTCCAGGACTGAATGTGCTTGCGGGCAGGCCCTTCTTAGATATGAACCAATTTTTAGAGATTCTTTAGTTTGCAGGTGGTCCCAAAGTCTTAAGTATCCATAGCAGCTTCTTATTGGCATGATTTTATATTCTCATTGCACCAACTGCAAAATCAAACCAAATAATGCCTTATAAATGATGCAGCTCAGAGGAAGTAGTATGTCCCCCCACACCCAGACAAGGCCACACAGCCTCCAGTGAACGAGATGCCACACACACCTCGCTTCCACTCTGCAGTACAGGGACGTTTCTTCACTGCCTAGTGTAAACATATCACAAAGTAAAGGCAGGAGGGGGCTTCCCCCCTCCAGTGCCAACCACAGGGCCCCTTTTGTCACTGAACAATCAATCCTACAAGTAGCCAATGCTGTTACTGTTTACAGTGTCCCTAGTGCCCAGGCCGCCGTCACTTTGCTCCTGTCCCCTCCAAGTTCCCAGCCCCATGCTGGTAGCCAGGGTAAGGTCAGCTTTATGAGATTTCAGTATTTCTTTCCCTATAGGTTAAAACCATACACAGCTCATTATTGCGATAAACTACTAATTCTATCTCAGAGGTCTTTCCCATTGCCCCTTACTTCGAGTGTGGGATTTCCATGGAAAATATGGTATGAAAAAGTGTGGGATGAAATGGCTTGTGAAATACCTGCCTCAGAAATTGGGTGTCACACCCCCAACTTTAGGAAACTTGGAACCACCCGGCAGGCAAAACCTGGGTGAGGGACACTGCCTGAGCTAAAGCAGAACCTTGCTGGCCTGGCAGCTCCTAGCTCTTTCCCTCCTGGCGTAGGGGATGAGTGCACGCCCAAGCCCCCCAGGATGGAAAGGGTCAGGCTGGCCGCAGTGGCTCCTCACACTTTTCCAAGCCAGCCAAGGGAGTGGGAGAGTGTGTGTGCTGCCTGGCCCTGGATGCTCCCCATCCTTGGTGAGAGAAGGCAGTGACCGGAAGGAGAGAAAAGAGGGAACAGACTCATCCCTGGGTTGTGCTCAAGATAGCTGTAAATTGAAGGAAATCGGGAGGCAGAGAAAGGGGAGACCAGCGAAAAACGTTTGTTTGGGAACAACACACTCATGCATTCGCACCAGAAGGAGGGTTAGGGCAGGCGACTGCATGCACTAGAGGTTGTCCGGAGTAAAGTGGAAGATGGTATCCTCCCCACACCGGTGTTGCACTTTCTCATTCCTGAGGGAGGCAAGTGAACCAGGGTCAAGTTCTCTTCTCGGGAATGAATCGAACCAACTTGCAGCAGTTAAATCAATAGAAAAGAAGGTTTTGCCGGTTATCCGTTCTGGGCATAACTGATTTGTTTTGCTGGTTCCTGAAGGTTTCTATATTATAACAGCATCCACTCCACTGCCCTTCCGGCTGTGTGCAAAGTAATTATAAAAGTTCTAATTATCATGCTGAAGAGGGCCCTTGACAAAGGCAATCCCTCCTCCAGAAGACACTGGCCTGCCCTGATTAGGCATTGATACATTCATCTTCTATAAGGCTGGGATAGAAATTAAAAACAAAACTACCTAAGAACAGAGGGAAGGAATAAGCAAAAACCAAAAATGGCAATTAGGGAGAAATCTCAGGAATCTGGCATCACATCTCTCCTCAAGACCTATCACTGAATTCACAGCCCTTTGAGCTCATGCTGGTGCATGAGTTTCCCGTGCGGGCAGAGGGAGGATTTCTTGATCATCAGCTCACGCGTAGGAGTGTCTGAGTCACAGAGTCCCCTGCCATCCTCACATATGCTTACTGACAGTGGTCTGTGACTACCCCAATGTTTCATGTGTATTTTATATTTATTGATGTCTCCCGCTGCAGAGTCATTTCTTTGTACCTAATAAACTTTAATAAATGGAAAATGCTTCCAGTCATTTCCTTGTTAAAACACATCCATGATCACTGGTACCAATCTAAATGAAGCAAGGGAAAAAGCTTTCTCAAATCTATTTTTATTTATTTATTTTTTTTAGAGACAGAGTCTCACTTTGTCGCCCTTGGTAGAGTGCTGTGACGTCACAGCTCACAGCAATCTCCAACTCCTTAGGCGATTCTCTTGCCTCGGCCTCCGGAGTAGGAGTAGCTGGGACTACAGGCGCCCGCCGCAACGCCTGGCTGTTTTTTTGTTGCAGTTTGGCCGGGGCCAGGTTCAAACCTGCCACCTTCGGTATATGTGGCTGGTGTCCTACTCACTGAGCACAGGTGCCATCCCCTCAAATTTATTTTTTAAGGTAGGTAATGCTATTGTTTTATTAGTACAAAATGGGTGGTGTATTGCTTATAAATTCTGCTAAATTGTGTTAAAATGGAACTAGCCTCCCTCAAACTCAGGAAAGCCTCCGGTGTGAAGCAGAATCATCTCACTCTCCATTACAGTGTTCTAAGGGGGACTCTTTGGCACATGATACAGGGAGGTGGAGTTCAATGGTTAGACAAGCTGGTTCAGAGCTAGAGCTTTGGTCGCAAACAAAGGTCTGGATCTCCATTTTCCCTTTTACAAATTGGGGACAGTAAATTACTTAACTGGTCTGTGCTTCAGTTTCCTCATAAGTATGGGACATAAATATGGACCTGCACATATGTTGATGAAGATTAAGTGACATAACCGGTGGGCAAGACCTCAACCCTTGGATCCCAGTAGAGCCAAGGTACCAGGGCACCCCATGCTCTGAGCAGTAGCCAGACTGCTTATTACACGCCCAACACGAACAAGTTCTGCTGGCCCAGGCACCCCATTTAGATGTTTGCTGAGCTGCTCAGACCATACTTGACAGGCTCTGCCCTTGGATAACAAAGTGAGAGCAGTAACTAAAATTCATACATTTTCCCCAAATCTCATCTAGAAACTAATTTCCAAGCTACTTACTACATGGGGCTGACTTACTGGTGAAGGTGAGATAAGCTCTTAATGACAAAAAGTGGGGCCCAAGATAATCTATAAAGTGTTGGGGACCAGCTCAGTGGCCCCCAAAAGTGTAAGTTCCCTCCCAATGGCTGGTGGAGATGAAAGGATGAGGGAAAAAATGAAAAGTCAAGACATGAAGAGAAAGTTATGGGTTCAGTACGGGAGAGGTGGTCCCCAGAGAGGGGAAGGGAGCAACTTAATGGGAAGGGTTTTGGACGCCAGAAGCAAGTTCTAAATTCTCAGGCCACATGTGCCCCAGTAGGCGTTGGCACCCAATAGGGACCTATGCCTTTATGGGTTGACTTGTGTCCCACCCTAAATTCGTATGTTAAAGTCCTAACCTCTAGTCCCTCAGAATGTGGCCTTTATGGGAAATAGGGTCACGGCAAATATAATTAAAGATAAGGTCATAATGGAATAGGGTGGGCCTTTAATCTAATATGACTGGTGTTCTTATAAAATGGAGATATTTGGACAAGGTAAAAATGAAGACAGAGGCAGAGATCAAGATCATGTGCCTTGCAGGCCAAGAATGTTGACGCTTGCCAGCAGCCCAACAGAAGCTGGGCAAGAGACATAGAACAGACTCCACTCAGCTCTCAGAAGGAGCCAACACTGCTGGACTTCTAGGCTCCAGAACTAGAGACAGGAAATGTCTCCTACTTACACCACCCAGTCCATGGTACTTTGTTACAGCAGCGCTTACAAACTAATACACACACACATACTGTCATCTTGGAGCTGTGCGGGAGTGTAGCATGTCTATGAAAAGAGAGCTGAGGATAAAATGTAAAGATTAGCAATTCCTTGTCATGAGAATGGGGCAGTCATCTACTCTGACCTTGAAATAAGTCCCTTGTTGCAAGAAACTAAGTCCTATTTTCAAGAACAAAGACATTCACTTGCTTTTTCGCCTGTCCCAGTGGATGCAGGATCCCGGAAGCAATCTGGCATTTCTGGGTCATAAGAGTGGTAGAGAGTTGGCTTTTTTCTCATGTGGCATCTTTCCTGTGGCAGAGCTGCCAAAGCTTTAGAAGAAAAGTAGTCGGCATACAGAGCACCAGCTGCGCTGATAGTCTAGCCTTCAGATTCCATCTATTAACACTACTATTTATCTTTTTTTTTTAATTTTTGGTAAAATACACATATAAAATTTACCATCTTAAACATTTTTAGTGCTCAGTTCAGTTAAGTACATCTCTATTGTTCTGCAGCCATCATCACCATGCACCTCCATAACTCTTCATCTTGCACAACTGAAATTGTTATTAAACAATAACTCTTGTTCTTCCCTCCTATCCCCAGGACCTGGCAACCACCATTCTACCTTCTACCTCAATGAATTAGATTACTGTAGGTACCTATGTAAATGGCATCATGTGATACTTGTTTTTTTGTGATTGGTTTATTTCACCTAACATAATGTCCTCAAGGTTCTTCCATGTTGTATTAATAGCATAAGGCAGAATGTGCTTCCTTTTTAAGGCTGAGTAATATTCCATTGTATGGATATACCACATTTTCACCATCTATACATACTTGAATAATTTTCACATTTGAGCTATTATGAACAATGCTGCTATGAACATGAGTGTAAAAAACATCTCTTCTAGGCTCTGCTTTCAATTCTTTTTGGTATATATCCCAAAGTGAAAATGCCAGGTCATATGGTAATTCCATTATTGATCTTTTGAGCAAACTCCATACTGTTTATTACAGTGGCTGCACCATTTTACACTCCTACCAACAGTGCATAAGAATTCCAATCTCTCTACACCTCTCCAACACTTGTTATTTTCTGTTTGTGTGTGCGTGTGTGTATATAGTAGTAGCTATCCTGGTGGGTGTGAGGTGATATCTTATTTTGGTTTTGTGTTTATTTGTAGAGTACCCACAAAACAGTATATAATGCAGGTAAATACACTTGCCTTTTCTAAAGATTCCAGTCAGAAAAACACATCCCCTTTCATATACTTTCTATGTTGTGACTAATGTCCATGTTTATTCATGAAACACAAGAATAGAAGAGCCCACTAGACATTAATTTCAGTATTTTATTATTATAGTTTGATGTATTTAGAGACAATTCCAACGGCAAGCACTGGATAGGGATGTTATCTGATTTGTAGATATTTGTACAAAAGACTGTTAAGATTACATAGTGAGTTCTCACTGCAGGAAACACAAATATTTTTTTTATTCCCTGCCAATAGCATTTTCCATCTAACGTATTTAAATTTTCATAACATGATGCAAACATGTACATATTAGTTCCCATGAGAAATCTGCAGGTGACATTTCAGGATATTTGAAGTTAATCAGATAAAGCACATTTTGACAGAAACCATAGGAGGGGAGCTGAGACTTAGGACCGTGTGAAGTAAAAGGCCACAGCTATGGGGAAGCAGAGTGCTAGGGCAGCACATGCAAGTGACCTGCCGCTCCTCCGCCTCCCACAAGCACGTCCAGCACGGGGACTCCCTCCCTCCAGACTTCCCTCATCTGTGTGCTTCCTTCCTGAAGCTAAGAACTCAGCTGAAGACCTTCCCAGTAAATGATGGGTGGATCTTCAGTCAAGCATGCAGTTAGCGGTCTCATGACAGATACCTGGCCCCATCTGGCTTCCCTGCTGGGCTGACCAGAGTTGTACACCACCTGTGCCAATGTGGGATGACATCAGTTAGCAAGCAAAGTAATTTCCCCAGTGGATAGTTATTTTATATACCTAATGATTCACCCAATAATAAAGGAACTCCACTGCTAAGATCTAATAGGCATATACCAGCTGTGTTAGCTTGTAAGAAAGCCTCCTTCTAGTAACAACATTGGGTTCTATGTTATTGGGCACTAAAGAATCTT
This sequence comes from Arctocebus calabarensis, assembly GCA_963573935.1. NCBI lineage: Eukaryota > Metazoa > Chordata > Mammalia > Primates > Lorisidae > Arctocebus > Arctocebus calabarensis. Next base: position 42,425 of record CAUYON010038888.1, on the reverse strand, counting down.
TATAATTTCAGTTATATCTTTATTCTACCTAAAGTTTCAAAGCACCTCCTGTAACGAAATAGTATGCTAGTTCTGCTTTGCTAAGTTACTTTTACTGGAGCCTCTGTCCTTCAGTATTAGGGCTATCTTTGCCTATCTTTGTAAATCCCATCTGCTAGACAAAACTCACTAGCTTTTGTCTGGGTATGGGGTGCAAGGGTGGGGAGAGAGTCTGTCCAGTATGGCCAAGTCTCTCTTCTGCACGAAGCAAGCACAGGTCCCCTGCACTCTGAATAGTTACACAAATGGGATTCTAGGATGCTATTTACACACTGTGACCTTTAAGCATTCTTTTCATACATCATCTCGGGCAAAATGTTCGTTTTCCCCATATTGCCTTCAGGAAAGCAATCCCTAGTCAAGAAATTATCCATGTAAAAAATATTTTTTCCAAAGCAAAAATGTCTGGAGTTTTTTGTTTGTTTGCTTGTTTTTAAATTCACACTACAACAACCAAAAATCCTTCTACATATTTCCAACTGTTTATTAATAAAAGTCACAAAAGTGAGTGTTGCCACTTCAGCAGAATTCTCTTCTGTCTTCTTGTCTTTCCCTACCGGTCCCACCACCATCATTGGAGTTCTTACTGGGTACACAGACCACCCCATGCCTGATGGGAGGGACCACACCCAGCTTAAGGGCCGCCAGGCTGTACCAAAGAGGGCTGTCATGCCCTCTAGTGGTAAGAAGGGATATCACAATTGTGTATACGGAATTAGCCAGGACAATGCCCAATTAACTGGTCCCTTTCTGAGATGCCTGATCAAGCTCAATGTCCCCTAACGGAAGTTGCCATGGTGTTCCCACTGCATGACATAAAGCATATAGGTAATGACATAAAGCCAGCATGGTTATCCATGACCTTGGTTTGGCCCATAGTATTAGAAGCAGGTCTCTGTGTAATTTATTCTCACTAGACTTCTTTTGTTCAAACCCTGAATCACTCTGGCTGCCTCAACAGGTCAGATCTGATGAAGTGTTTCCATAATAAATCAACATGAAACCATGTTGAAATTTTAGAGTGGCTTTCTGCATCGTCTTGCTTTAAACATCTACTAAGCAGGTGGGCTTGGGAGGGGACAGGTACCGACATCATCCTCTCCCCCTTAGCAGCTGCAGATGGGTGCTTTCAGAATAGCTGCTCTACCCAAAAAGACAGCCTAAATTCATCAGGAGTGAAATCCCAGGCAAAATTTGCACAAATCTTTTGGCAACGACAGGCCAGCATTATTGGTTACCACTAACTTTGTCAGCTAAAATATTCCCACCTCTCACCACTTGTGGTTATGGTTTTACATGCAGAATTGACAAAACTGCTGAGCAAAGAGCTCATGACAGTCCTATACTCGTGTTCTGGGGAGCTAGTAGAAAATATTTTTGTTCTGATGCTCAGTGTTCACACCTATTTAATGAGGGGCTGGGTCCCTGCCAGCTCTCATAGCCTGTGATACTGCTGCTGAGAAGTTACTACCTCTCACTTACTTCTGAGACTACAGATACTCATAATATTTCCATCTGCAGATTCCTGACAAGAATGATGAAGCAGAGTTAGGCCCAACAGTGCCCTCCCGCTAGCTGCTATCTTAATACACACTTGTGAAAACCATCTCTGCCCATTCCAGGAGTGGTTAAGAGTTTCAATAGATAGAGCTAACCCCCACCACGGCCACCACCTACCCACTTCAGCTACCAGTCTGAACAAAGGCAGCCACTGGGCCATGGGAGCTATGAGGCTCTGGGGGAAGGCTGGGTAAAGACTGGGGAAGGCAGTATGCAGATTCGTGGATACGCAGGCTGGGCAGAAGCGTGATGGGTAGACAGCTACCCTGCAGAGAAACGCTTTCGCATCCATCTGGTGCCTCTTGCCCTCTTTCTTCCCCATGCTAAGCCCATCTGGTCTTCCTCATATGCTTTTCTATGCCCTGGTGGAAAAGTCAAATCCTTTAAGTGAACATGACATTGGAAACAAATCAGTTCAATTAAAATCTCTCTGCTGAGCTAATGCAGTGACTGCTCGGATTCCAGCTACTTTAAATGGAATCGAAACAGTCGAAGAGTTCCTGCTTTTCTTTCCCTCATTAGCTGAGAGATTCACAGCCTTGTGGGGTGGAACTATGCCACAGGCCACTCAATTAATCCTAGACGAGACGCTGGTAACTAGGCCGGGAATCACATCCACACAAGGCCTGTGGCAAGTGTGCAGGTGGGCCTTTCAGAGATCCACACGGTGACTCGGGGAAGCCACCAATGTGGCTCTATGAGTCTGCAAAGTGGGTGAGTTCCAGCTCTCACAGGCCACCAGCTCTCCAGCCAGTGCAGGCAGGTCAGTGGACCTACCACAGCGAAGGGAAGACAGTTTCCTCAGGGTCACAGGACTCAGGAAGGACATAGGATTGGAGGGGAGCCACCTTTTGATTCCATCCCCCAGAAGACCCCTCTGGGGACACTGTGCACCACAGGCGTGCACTCAGGTTAAGGGAAGCCAGGGAGGTTCTCCCTCCGCTCCACACACAAGGGGCCTGTGTGCGCAGACAAATGCTTTCTGTTAACCTGAAAAAATCCCCTACTGAGAGAGACTGAGACTTCAAAAGAGTTTGCTTTTCCCGCCCGCTCAGCATTGTGAAGCCTGCCTTTCAAGGCTCCATGAACTCCATTCCTCCCGTAAAGGCTACTGTGTCCATTGTCACTGAAATACAATAATAGCAGCTTAAATCCACAATTAGTCACACAAATCAACGACAGGCAAATGGGATACATGTTACACTGCAGAGGAAGGGGACCTGCATTCAGACGAAGGGGGCGGTGTAAGAACCAAGGCAGAACCCGAGGAAACAGTCCTATCTGGCTTCAGAAAAGGAGGCCACATCTCAACGTTCTCATTTTACTCAAACAGGAGAGTGGTTTGTTTTGCTGGTAATTTAGTAAGGTGGGAAGTTTTAAATAAGAAGGGAAAAAGGAATGCTTACTTCACTTAAAGAACTTAATCTCCGTGTCAACACAGTCATAGAAAAGATCCCCCACTTCCATGGGGTCTGGGGGGTCAGAACTGGTCAGGATTTCTTCCATGGCTTCCAGACCTTGCTTCTCCAGTTCCAGCATGGTCTTCTTCAGCTTGTGACCTTGCTCCTGAGGAAGGACAAGGCCATGTTTATGGTCAGCAAAACAGCTCACCCAGTCCACATGAACTTTACATACCAATATACTTGAAAGGTCTCTATTTTCTTCAGGACAAATTGAACCTATTAAAGGTGTTACATACATGGTGGGGAAGGCACATGAGTATCTAACCACATTCTTTCTTCTAGTCTTCAATAAAATGTACACTTGGATTTCATATGAAAATCCATGATAATGGCTGCTGTGGGTATAATAGGTGCTGGGGATCATATATTGGGTATTTTTGTTTGATGTCTTATAATTTTATTAACCAAAGGTTTGAGGGGAGGGAGAATTACACTATTAAGAATTTTTTTTTCTAATGGCTGGGTGCAGTGGCTTACTCTTGTTATCCTAGCAATCTGGGAGGCCAAGACTGGTGGATTGCTTGAGCTCAGGAGTTCAAGACCAGCCTGAGCAAGGGCAAGACCCCATCTGTACTAAAAATAGAAAAATTAGCCAGGCATAGTGGCAGGTGCCTGTAGTCCCAGCTACTTCGGAGGTTGAGAAAAAAGGATTGCTCAAGCCCAAGAGTTTGGGGTTGATGTAAGTTATGGTGACTCTAAAGTATGCTACTGAGGGTGACAGAGTGAGACTCTGCCTCAAAATATATTTATATATATATATATATATTAAAATAGAAACTTGAGAATGTTTTTTAAAACCCTGTACTAAGATAAGACATACATAAAAACCTATCCTCTTTAAATCCATGGTTTAGTGGCATTAAGTATTCACAATGTTGAGCGACCAGCACCACCATCCATCACCAAAACTTTTTGGAAGAATTACTTTTTTGAAGCAACATATGATTTTAACTTTAAATGAAACATTGCTGTCAAATATAACTTTTCACCCCCAAGAGTATACAAAGAATTTTAGACAGCAGTTAAACAGTAATCCCTCCTAGAACTATAATCTATCGTTCCTAAGTAAACAGTAAATGAAAATGAAATGCTCTTAGCCTGCTGAGTTTCAGAATAATGTCAGAAGGTTCATTTGATTTCAAGAGTCTGGGCAGAAAAATTAACACTAGACTTCTAGGAAGGACCTTGGAAGCCTAGATTCTGGAAGGAGATGGAACATGCAGGAGGGCAAGGGAGAGGCTGGTGTGTCCCCTGCCTCCTCCTTCGTGAACCTCACCCTCCCGCCCGGCCCTCACCCACGCTCACCTGGCCACTTTCGAGGACAACACGTGCCCACTCATGGGCCTTGTACAGCTCATGCCGGCGGTCTGGTTTCTCCTGGAAGCGAGGCTCCTTTTTGGCAGGGTCATCGTCCCCAAAACAAGGAGATTGTGCTTTGGGGACAAGTTTTACATCATCAACAAAGATGAAAGGCTTGAATATGGATCTGGAGAGAAAGGAGAGGCACTTCAGCCAGACGGATCGGGCCCGGAGACCCCCAGAGATTGACATTTCTATGCAGCATTTTCTGAGCCAACTCACAGTGTGTGATGGGTGGGAAGTGGTGCAGCCAAGACAGACTCAGCTGCATGTTTTGGTAACTATTTCAGCAAACCTCAAAGCCACAGATTCCTCTATTTCCAGCAAGGAAACATCAAAACAGATTTTCTTTGTTCTGGGAGGACCATTTGAGAGGACCCTTCTAGTTGTAAAAAGTAAGGCACATGGGCACTGTTCTGAGAATCTGTCTGAGTTGAAAGAACTTTCCACCTTTCTCTTCCACAGTTTGCTGGGAAGCAGCCTTCTGGAAAATAAGAGCCTTTTGGTTTTTAGTTTGGGTTATTTTGTTTTCTTTTCTTTTTCTTCTTTAGGCTACTTTATAGAAAAGTCTTTGGACTGTCTCTGACAGACTCAAGGAGGGGACAGATTAAGACAGATGAAAAAAGGCCCCAGAGGGGACACACTCACAGAAGTCTGGCTGCGTTAGAGAACTAGCCCTGGGCATGGGAGGTGCTTAATGCCTTCTCTTTTTGATTCAGCTCTTTCAGCAGAGCGAAGTACATTCGGGGAAATGGTTGTGTGTGTGCACGTTGTGTGCTTGCACATATCTGAACACACATCACCTCAAGTACAAACACAGAGAGGTACAGCCCGGAGTCCAAGGATGACAGAGCTAGGGATATACAGATCAGATTTGTCAGAGTTGGCCATTTTCTCTCCTCTCAGCAGGTGCACTCAGGCCCACCCCGAGGTGCCTCAAGAGGGCTACAAGTGAGCTGGGATGTTGATTCCAGAAGCCCCACAGTATCTGAGGCTTTAGGAGCCGAGCAGGCTAGCCAGGGCATCACACAGGTGTTTTCATGCATGCCGTGCTCTGAAGAAGACTGGAAACCAAGAGCCCTGGCTACCCAAACTGTGTCCTTGGATGGCAAGTGTCAGCATCACTGCAGAAGCCCACGCCCCGCCCACCCTGCTGAATCAATCAGGGTTTGCATTTTTAACAAGATCCCAGGGGATTCATAACATATCCAAGTCTGAGGAGCACTATTATAGACAACGGTAATGAGAAGGAACCTCCTGGGTTAGTTCCGTGAGGGTGCCAGGGAAAAAGAGGGCCCAAGTGAGAGAAAGAAAGACACTGATCAAAATATGTAAAATTGGAACTTTGATTAATTTAATTTGAATATTAAAGCAGTGAGATCATTATGCCCCAAGCTGGTGAAGTGAGAGGTACTAGTTAAGGACAGTGTCAGGCACTCTGTTGTTCTCTGTAGGTGATGCAAATACATATATTGGAAGCTGGTTCCATCTTAAGCCAAATCTACTGGGAAGCACTAGGCCAACTGTAGGTAGCAAGGACCTTCCCTGAGCAGCCATCATCAAAGGACCCCCCCACCCCGCACAAACACACGGCAGCTACCCTTATACAGAAGAAACATACATTTCCGCTTCCCTCAGCCTCTTAAAAATAGACCATTCCTTTTCCCTTCTACACAATGTTGAATGAATGACTGCTGATTGTGAAAAAGAAATTAATGCAAAACTTAAAACTGCCTGAACCAATTTTGGTTACATAAAGATGAGTTCTCTGATTAGCGAAAACAGTTGATTCTGCTGAAGGGCTGAAGACCTGAGGGCCAGAAAGAGGGCAGAGGAGGGGAGAGGAGGGAGCAAGCGTGCTAGACATCAGGAACTAGTTGCCTCCCAGCAACCTGCGCCCTACCCGTCAGGGTTTCTTGAAAAGTCAGTGTGCTTATGACCAGCAGCCTCCTTGGCTGGTGCAGAGATGCTTCAGTGATGGACAGGCCCAGAGCTCCTGCCCAGCAGCCCAGAGCCTGCTCAGCTCCACGACTGTGCACCAAGCAGAACTGGGCAGGGCTGTCACTCCCACTGGGCTGTAGGCGGGACAGGTGCAGGCTCAACACCTGGCCACCAAGGAACCTGCGGTCTCCAGCAGAGTCTGTAGAGCCTGGTATGCAGGGTCTCCTACGTTTCCCATCCCATCCCAGGCCATACGTGATGCCACTTCTGCAATCCTCACACCACACCCCTTTCTCTACTACTCAGAAGCCCAAGTGGGAAAATACTGGGAAACCTGCCATTTCATTCCTAAAACCTCAGTGTTTTCCCTATTGTGTTTCAGGACTCTTCTGACGCAGGACCCTGTTGGGGAGAGCCAGGCTGAGGGGGGGCTGGATGGGGCCCGACAGCCGGGCAGCACCCACTGAGATACACTATTCTGACAGTGGGGCAGGGACTGGGGATGGACCAGGCTCTCAACTGGGCTAGAGTGATCTCTGCCGTCCCTTCCAGCTTCTAAAACCAGTCCGTTTTTATTTCTATGCCATGACGCTTGTGACCTTGTGGCTCCAACTTCAGTAAGCTGGTGGTAATCAAAGTCATGGTCTCCTGCATCCAATGTACAGGACGAGACATTGAGAACACGCCACCTAGTGTAACTCCAAACCCACTCCACAATCGCTGGAAGGCAGTGGCAAGTTCAATCAGCGAGGGTGTCGGTGGCATTTCTACAAAGTATCACATGTTTATCTCTCTCAGCTATCAGTTTTGTTTTGTTTTTTTGTAGAGACAGAGTCTCACTATTGCCTTTGGTAAAGTGCCATGGTGTCACACAGCTCACAGCAACCTCCAACTCCTGGGCTTAGGCGATTCTCTTGCCTCAGCCTCCCGAGTAGCTGGGACTACAGGTGCCCGCCACAATGCCCAACTATTTTTTGGTTACAATTTGTCCAGGGCCAGGTTTGAACCCGCCACCCTATCCACTGAGCCACAGGCGCCGTCCCCATCTATCAGTTTTATTAAAAAACAACTAATAAATATGAGGAAGTTCCCAAAATATTCTAAATAAGTCAAAGCTATTCAAGGATGTTTTCCAAAGTTTACAAGGAATACTAAACTGATTAAAAAAAAACAAAACATAAATCTGCTAAGGTGGTTAAAGGGAGATTTTTTTGAGACTGAATTTATTATGCAAATAATAAATAATTACTGAATTATAATTATGCAATAAATATTAATAAACATTATCGCTGATCATAATTAGAATAATACTGATATGTATTTAAACCAAGCTGTGGGAATTATCTTTGATGAAGGTCTGATCATTTGAGTCTATGAATCCAGAAAAGGGGCATGTAGATAACTGGGTTCTCAAACATTCAGATTTCTTATAAATCCTTATTCAAAATCACATTTAAAATTACAAATAAATAATAAGGACATACTCTGACATTTTCCCACAGATGACACCATTGAGGGTCATCTGATAGCTTTTTAAACTTAACTACTTGAATGAATGTGTGCAAATTACCAGATACACCCAAGTGAGTCCAACCTAGCCAGCCAGGGTGAGGCCTACTTCATCGTGTGCCTGGGGCACCCCAGAGTGTCCTGTGATGGCTCTGATGAGGACATGGCCTAGAGGGCTCTAGAGGCTGAATCTGCTTCTGCCCCCATGGCTGACTCAAAGACTAACCTCCAGAAAAGCCACCAAATCCCAGGTGGCTTATGCCCTGGTCACTCAGCCATCCATGGTGTGGTATGTAAGGATACAAGATGACAAGCCCTGAAAAGGAAGTTCCTTCTGAAGGTAAGGGACAGCCAGCAGCTGGTGAATGAATGAGATGTGAACTGGCTGAGCTACTTTAAAGGGACCCGGTGAGGGACAGTTAAGCCAATGAGAACACGAGCATCATTAAAGGAAGCCCTTCTCTCCAACCTTCAGCCTTGAGTGACAGTTTGAGGCACAGCCAGGAAACAGGCTCCACCGGAGGCCCTGCTGTCCTTTTCCCTTTCTGAAACCTTGGGATGGATATACCTAGCCAGTGCAAAAAAATTATTATTTTATGATTATTTCCAATCATTTGTTTTCTCATTTTGGAAGAACAGCAACCTTCTCATGAAAGTCTCTACCATTTTATAGCATAGCATAATTTTCAAAGCATTTGCATTCACTTCTCATGGTTCTCTTATTCATTCACTCCATAAAGATGTGCTGAGTCCTAAATGAGGGACAGATACTGACCTAGGTACTAGGGATATAGCAGTGAATGAAGCAGGGCAAAAACTTCTGTCTTTTTTTACATGTGAGATGACTGAGGCTTGCAGAAAAACTGAGGGCATTGTCCAAAGTCACATCCCTAACAAGAAGCAGATCTAGAACTACATTCAGATCTTCTAAATGTAAGGTCAGTACCCCCCACTACTGCTCGCCCTTATACCCTTCTGTTGTATTTTTCACACATAGGTGCTGCTGCAAAAAAATAAAATTCTTTTGTTCTTTGGAATTTGGAATTTCAGTGTCAGTGGCCAACCAACAGTTCCATGCTCAACCATGTCTTTGTTTCTCCTGAAGATGCTGAAACTCCCCAATTGATTAAGCTAGGAAGATCACTTGAGCTCAGGAGTTTGAGGTTGCAATGAGCTACAGACCCTGTTCCTGGCAAAGCTACTGAGGGGAGTCAGGCACGAAAGCAACAACACAAAAACCCCTGCTCTGAGGAATCCGCTAAACCTTGAGAAAAGAATCTGTAATAACCAGTTTCTCTTAAAAAAAAAAAAAAATGCAGGTGCTCCTCACAGTGGTTCATCTATGGGTCATTCTAGGTTATTGTGAGTCAGTTAAATCAGATTCTCGAAGTCATACCTGGACGAGAACAGAACCAATCCATGGAAAGAGTTTTAGTTTTAAAGGAAAGGGGAGCCAGTCCTTTGGAGCATGGGACAACCTTCAGCATAGGAGGGGGATTCAGATGCTAGAAGGTTTTGAAAAGTCACAGGTATAGAGCAGAGAGAGGAGAGGGGTGGTGGTGGAAGAATTCAGAGTGAAACTGGAAGAGTCGGTGCCATTTTGCCCAAGGCCCTCGGCTCTCTGCATATGTGTGCAGGCTGTGCCCTTTGTGGCCCCAAAGGCTGCATAAGTTAAAGCCACTTATTCATAAGTGTCCAAGGCCCATAATGTTTTCTCCAGTAATGAAAAGGTGCCACCTGCTGCTACCATTTGAATTATTCAGACAATACAGTCTTGATGGATCCTATTTAGCCTCTCAAGGATTTACAGACTCACAGCGCTCGGTCCTGCTCCTTTCTTTCCCTCTCCAATTTCTCGTATCAGTGAAGCATTAGCAAGCATTGACTTCCTAGGATATGATCCCCAAAAGACAGAATCAGTACACCACAGCCAATTAGTGTCACTGTATGAATGACTGGGGTACCAGCTGACTCAATGGACTATTAAATATCATGCAATTCGCCTCCTCAATAAAACTAATTGAAGGACTTTGTAGCTCCCTCAATCATTCAAACCCTGACTTTTGCATTTCCTTCCAACTCCCAAATTTACATACAGTAGGAGGGAGGGAGGAAAGAAGGAAGAGAAAAAGAAGATGTAAGCCTCACGCCTTTAATCCTAGCACTATGGGAGATTGAGACAGGAGGATCACTGGAGCTCAGGAGTCTGAGACCAGCCTGAGAAATAGCAAGACCCTTCTACAAGAGAAAGAAAAAATTAGCCAGGCATGGTGGTGCACACCTGTGATCCTACCTACTCAGAGGCTGAAGCAAGAGGATCACTTGAGCTTAGGAGTTTGAGGTTGTAGTGAGCTATAATGATGCCACTGCATTCTTGCCTGAGTGACAGAGTGATTGCTTGTCTCAAAAAAAAAAAAGGAAAAGAAAACAGAAAAATAGGAAGTAATAAGATGATAGAACAAGTTATTTTAAGGAAAAGATTTATAATACAGCGAGCAAAGGACGAAGAAGTACCCAGGCAGACAGAATAATAGTTCTAACACTGACTGGAGGGGATAAATACTACAGTTCTGCTCTGTGATCGTAATCTTTGGCAAGTCCATTGCTATAAAATGATGCTCTGAAAAACATGTCTACTATTTTTAGCATTAGCAAAAGCCAGCTAAAATCTCCCTAATTTTACTACCTAAAAACCTAAGAGAAGGTAATTATGCTTCCTGCTGACAAAATACAATATGTTGAACACTCCCAATTACAGAGAAATGTTGAAATGTTGAAGAGGAAAAAGAAAACAAAAAACTTATGACAGTTCTACACTCACAGTAGGAAACACAGCTCATTTAAACATAGAGGATAAAAATGAATGTCTTCCAGAAGGCTCTTAATCTTCTACAAGGTCTGTTCAGTTAATTTAACCATGAATAATTTTTTTTAATTACTTGAAATTTTCCACTTTACGTATTAGAAGGCTGTTGCCCGGTCTATTTCGATAGTTGGATTAGGCTGTGTACTTTAGCCTAGGAAACAGAACCCCCTAATATTAGTGTCCCTCAGACATCAGGGACAATAGGAGTTGGTTCAGTTCAACCCACTCCTTGAAAGCCTCCTTTCCAAAAGAACAGTGTCCGTGCTCCTTAGCACAGCACCCCAAACCCTTCAAAATATAACCCTGAATACCCACATATACACCTGCTGACCAGTGGGGTCCTCCTGAGGCAGCTGTCTCATCAGCATTGGGGATACAAGTGAGGTCATAGTTCACTAGGAGGAGGCCCAATACCTGGGAGGGGAAGGAGCCCCAAATCTGGGAGACCACAAAGTAGAAGATGGGGCCAGGGAACCAAGGGTCCAGAACTGGGAGATAAAATCAAGAGAAAGCTTCTGGAATCAAATGGGAGGACATCCTGAGATTTCCAGGAACACTCTGCATCCTGAGGCTCACAGGAGGGGGACTGGGCTTGTGGAGTGGAGGGCTGGGGGTGGAGAGAGATGGAAACCTAAACACCAGATCACCTACAAGAGGGCACACACATGAAGCCCTGGGTCATGCTGTTTCACGCCTCAGTACGTGACATTCTCTCTACCCAGAGTGTTCCCTGCTTTTTCACATACTAAACCCCCACTCTTCCTACAATGCCCAGTGCTCAAGAGTTCCTTCCTCTGTGAAGTTTTCCCCTCCATCATCACCATTTTCCTTATACACACCTCATATCCCTGGTAACCAACAAGCACAACATTTGGTACACAGTAGGTACTTAATAAGTGCTGATTGACTGAGTGAATAAAAAACTTACAGAGTTCAACAGTCAGACCTTGTTAGAAGGATCTATTGAGATCAGTGGTAGTTTAAAAAATGAGGCCAAAGAGTCATAAGAGGGACACAGTTTTTCCCCCAAGTCATCTAAGGACTGATGCCTAGCTAGACACAATCATTGTCTTATATTCGTAAGTAATAAGAGAATAAATATATGGGGATGCAAAAAGAAAATTTAACAGCAGTAGATTCCCTGGTAGCAGATTCAAAGGTTTTATACCTGACATTCAAACATTGATATTGGTGTTCAGCCAATGGAACATCTGAAAAACATCAGAGAACCTACGAGAATGGGTAGTCTTCTAGAGCTTTCCAGGCTGAGGACCAGACTTACATGACCTATTCCTAGGTCCACCTCAAAGATTCTGATACAAGAGGGTTGGGTCAAGCCATATGTTATTTTTCAGAAACTCCCCCAAGCGATTCTAACAGTGAATAGATTTAGAAACCACTGGAATCTTGGTTCTAAGCTACTGATGATGTGATTTGTGGCGTACACGATTGAATTACTAGGGAAAGGTGCAGCTGTGTGCCTTTATAGTTTTCATAAGTAATAGTTAAGCCTACTTGGATTATGTCATTTAACCCTCCCCAAAGCATATAACAGCAGGGGCTGGTATTATCCCCACTGTATAGATACTGAAACTGAAGCTTAGCGAGGTGAAGTAACTTATCCTGCTTCTGAGTGACAGAGACGTGTTCTTCCCCACGTGTAGTACTGCTCCTGTGCTGAATTGTGAGGGCAGAAAGCAAATCCCTGAACCACAATGTGTTAAACATGTGGCCAGTACACTTGAAGTGTACTGAACCATTTCATCCTTTAATTCTTAGGAACTGGTTGTTTGACAAATCTTGGGTATTCCTGTATTTTTCTGTCTTGCTGCATTTTGCTCATCTTTGTCCCACTCATCTACAGCAAAATACTTGGTCCTTGTTGATTACTCAATAAATATTTGACAAATTTAAAGCAACAATTTGATTCTACGATTGTATCACATACTATATGACTCAAGCCAAGGACTTCACTTAATTAGAGCTCTTTGTGCTACGTTGCCCACACCAAGGATGATGGAAAAATGTGACTTTGCTACCCAAGTGGAGGACATGGTCAGGACCTTAATACCTGCTTGCTGCATGAGCTTTCAAAGGAAGCCCAGGCTTTCTGCCTACACGACTGTGTCTCAGACAAACCTGGAAGGATCTGGGGTCGCAGTGAAGTAGTGAATGCATGGTGAGCTTCTTTTCTGAGGCAGGACAGACACGGCACTGGCTGTGGTGAGGAATGATTCAGAGTCTATACAGACTCCACTGGCTTTGTCCCGTAAGATGTTAATCATGGTCTGCACAGTAACACTTTCTGTAAAAAAATGAAAGAATGAGAGATGGAAAAATAAAATATAACCATGGCAGGCTACTAACCAACATCCATTCACCTCTTGCTCTTTTTAGTAACAAAAACCCTGAGATTATAGTTGGAAATGTAAATATCCAAATAAAAGATATAGAGGGTGCCAAAAAATATAAATACATTTTAAGAAAGGAAAAAAAAAACTGTATTGAAATTGTATTACTCAGTATACAGCCATAATGTCTGTTATATTGTATATTGTTACTTTTATCACTTGTAATTACGAAAATCAAACGTGACTTGAATATTACAATTTTAGCACAGTTTTCCCTTTCTTAAAATGTGTATGCATTTTTGGCACCCTCTGTATATTTTCCACCTTCCCTGTGACAGGCTGTGGCCGTGAGATAAATTTTGATCAATGGGAGGTGAGCAGAAATGATGTGTATATAAGATCATATTATAGATTTGATGAGGCATTGACCTTTACTTTTGTTTTTTTTTTCTTTGGAAACTTACTTTGCCCCCTTGATAGAGTGCCATGGTGTCACAGCTCACAGTATCCTCAAATTCTTGGGCTCAAGCAATCCTCTTGCCTCAGGATCCCAAGCAGCTGGGACTACAGGCACCCACCACAATGTCCAGCTGTTTTTAGAGGTGGGGTCTCACTCTTGCTCAGGCTGGTCTCGAACCCCTGAGCTCCAGTGATCCACTTGCGCGGCCTCCCAGAGTGCTAGGATTACAGGTGTGAGTCACCATGACTGATCTACCCTTTACTTTTCTTTTCTCCTTTCCTGCTGGATGGGAGATGCTAACAAAAAGACCACAAATAGAACTCCTGTGTTAGGCAGAGTAACCGGCCCTGGACTGTCCACACATCCTGTACTATAACACAGGAGAGAGATAATCATCCATTTTCTCTAAGCCACAGTAATTTGGGGTCTCTTTGTTATAGCTATACCTCAATGAGTGCATTAACTCAAAAGATGGCCATGAGAACGTATGTGTAATCTATGTACAGTCTTCCAGGCTCTCTCTCATCTCAGAGTCAATCCTCTGTTGGGAGAATAGCCTCTCTACAGAAGAAACATACACAGAGAGAGAGATTTATGTTCAGAGCCATTAGGACTATTGGTTCTGAGTGCAGGTAAATGGACAAACAGATCCTTGACTACCTGGGATCCCTCTCTTTTGGGGGGAGGCAGGGCTGGGTTCGAACCCACCACCTCTGGCGTATGGGGCCAGCGCCCTACTCCTTTGAGCCACAGTCACCACCCATGGGATCCCATTTCTACATCTTCCCCTCTGGTTATAATTTGTTAAAACAGTATTTTGTATTTCAGTCTGTATTCACTAAGATGGAATCACAGCATCACATAGGGAAAGGTTTGCTAGCATATCTTGTATCCATTTATAACATGTCATCCCAAAAATATTAACAATAAATCCTTGATTTCTCTTTTTTTAAATCCTGGATTTCTTCAACTATCCAGGGTTTCCTCACTGTCTCATAGATGAGATTATTGACTTAAATCAGAATCTAGTAGGTTGGTAATGTGTCTTCCTTAAATCTCTTTTAATCTCTGCCTCTGGCTGCTGCCCTTGCATCTTGTAAGAGAAATTCAGTCATTTTTCCTGTACAGCTTTCCACAACCTGGGATTTGCAGATAGCGTCTCAAAGGGAATACTGAATATGTACCTCCATCCTCTGTATTTTCTGGAAATTCGTAAGTAGGCTGCAGCAGATTTAGAGTTGATGCTTTGGCAAGAATATTTAATAACTTCCATCAAGCTAGTTTTTTTTTAATTAAAAACTTCTAGAGTTTTCTTTTAAGTTCTCATCTTAAAAATAAGCACTTTATTACCTTTCTACCCAAAATATATTACTCAAGTACTACAGTAAAAATCCTATAGTGGTTCTAGATTAAGAGTTAGGAAACGTTTTCATAAAGAAGCAGAGACTAAATATTTAGGCATATGGACCACTCAGTCTCCGTCAAAATTTCCTTGTTGCAACTGCTCAACTCTGCCATTATAGCACAGAAGCAGCCCTAAACAATACATAAATAAATGAGTGTGGCTTTTTTCCAATAAAATTTATTGGCAACTACCAACAGGTCATAGCTTGCTGACCTCTATTCTAAATAATCAAAAGTTTGACTTACAAAAAAAAAAAAATAATAAATATATATATATATATACACACACACATATATATATCACTATCAAATATAAAATGTGACGATTGTGACTTTTTTGCAAGGGTATCCACACAAGCACAAAAGTAACAAGCTATCTGGTCATCACCTTTACCTGAGTATGGATTCTGATTAAGTCAATAACTGGGTGGCAAGTAGAGGACTTGTGAAGAGAATCAATTCAACAATTCAACTCAATGAATGTTCATGGAACAAAGGACTATACAGACATCACAAGAGGATCCTAAGATGAATAAAAGGCAACACCTCTACCCTCCAAACAGGCTAGTGAAGCAGGGTAAGAGGACAATATAGGGAGAAGATAAGCCAAATATACAAGTGCTAAGATATAAGGAAGGCTGCCATAAGTACCACAAAAGACCACACAATGACATCCTGCGCTTAACGTAAGTGGGTGCAGGAGAGCTCCATGGACAGGAAAGCACCACATAAAAATGAGTTGTCTTCGATTGTAAGAGGGAATTTACCTGACAAATGCCATCAGTGTAACTTGGTTTCTTGTACCCTCAATGAATCCTCAATATTAAATAAATAAATAAATTATACTCAAAAAAACAAAAAAAATGAGTTGTCTTCTTGCCTGCACATTTAGCACTTTCAGCACAAGCTGGTCTCTACACACAAGGTCTGTTCACTCCTCCTCCTCTTTGTTCACCCTCCTAAGTTCACACCAGTTCTCTGAAATAATCCTAAGGCAAAGGGCACGAGAAAAATAATCACAAGGGATTTACTAACTCACCTTCTTGGTTTCCTAAGCTATCTTTGCCTGCACAGCAGTCTAGATGATCATCCGCTGCAGAAAACACTTCAGAGAAGTTGAATTCGCTGTCTCCCGTCCACCAGCCTTGACTCTGAGCATAACTCCTGAGTTCCGGGTGCTCAGCGTCCATCTTAGTGGTGAGTGAAAGCTGATTGCAAATGCACTTCACACCCTCTGTGGAGAATGCAAAGCCCACTTAGTTGACAAAAGACTTATAAAGACATAATCAAAAAATGGAAATTCATAGGGAATGCTTCCCCTAAAACCCTGAGTTTAACTACAGGGAGGAACAAGTTAATTATTTTGTTTTGTTTAGTAGGCCCCGGAGTTTGAACCTGCCACCCATGGTGCACAGGGCCAGTGCTCTAACCACTGAGCTATGGGTGCCCATCTTGGGACAATTTAATTTTTTTTTTTTGAGACAGAGTTTCACTTTGTCACCCTCGATAGAGTGCTGTTGTGTCACAGCTCACAGCAACCTCCAACTCCTGGGCTTAGGCATTCTCTTGCCTCAGCCTCCCAAGTAGCTGGGACTACAGGTGCCCACCACAACTCCCGGCTATTTTTTGTTGCAGTTTGGCCGGAGCCGGGTTTGAACCCACCACCCTTGGTATGTGGGGCTGGCGCCCTACCCACTGAGCCACAGGCGCCTCCCAGAACAATTTAATTTTTAAAGAGAGAAACAGACAATCCTTTTTTTTTTCCTCTAAGGTTTAATCAATCTTGACTGACCATTATCACATTTTAAATAACCAATAATCTTTTTATTTATCTTAAATTTGTAATCACAAGGAAATATGTAAGCCTCTTCATTCTGGCTAAATAAAGTCTAAGTATCCATTATTTACAAAAAAAAAAAAAATGGTGAAAGGTTATTTGAAAGAGGTGTTGCACTAACAAGACTTTGTTAGAAATTCTGTAGGAGATTCCCCTAAAGCAGTGTTTTTCAACCTTTTTTATCATATGGCACACTTAAACCTATATTTAAACTTCTGCAACATACTTAATTTTGTTCAAAAACAAAGAGTGAAAAACAGAATATATTTACTGTGCTTTAAACTGCTTTTGAAAATAATTTAATTAATGATCTTTAGACATTTCCCTGGCACACCAGTTGAAAATCATTGCTCTGGAGAGGAAGCAGGAGCATCTGTTCCTGCACAGCAACGCTGCACAGCTGCAGCTTCCAATCACTCTCTCCCTCCCTCCCACCGAGGGCCGCAGACCAGCCCTGGGCCATGTCCTGCTAGGAAGGGAGCCGCAGGGCAGGAGGGAGAGGCAAGTGACAAGCACAGCTGGCTCCGTGTCTACAGCTGCTCCCCACCACTTGCATCAGGGCCTGAGCTCTGTCCCCTGTCAGACCCACAGCAGCATTCGGTTCTCACAGGAGCAGGAGCCCTACTCTAAAGGGCTCATGCGAGGGATGTAGGTGACATGTTCACTATGAGACCCTAATGCCTGACGATCCGAGAGGGAGCTGAGGACATTAACAACACACTTTGCATGTCATTATCTCTCATCACCCCCAGATGAGATCATCGAGTCTCTAGAAAACAACTCAGGGCTTTCACTGATTCTGCATTATGGTGAGTTATGTAATTATTTCATTTTGGTTTACAATGTAATAATAATAAACATAAAGTGCACAATAAATGTAATGCACTTGAATCATCCCCAAACCACCCTCCCTACTCACACCCTGGTCCAGGGAAAAACTGTCTTTCATGAAACCAGTTCTGATGCCACTAAGGCTGGGGACAGCTGCTCTGCTGCATCCCTAGAGATTCCGCCTCCCCAATCTGATCCTTATTCACCTGGGAAAACACTTTACACCCCCTCCCCCTCCCCAAATAAATGTGGTTTTTAAGAAATACAAATCAAGGCTTGGTGCCCATAGCACAGTGGTAGGGTGCCGGCCACATACACCAAGGTTGGCGAGTTCAAACCCACCCTGGGCCAGCTAAAATGACAATGTAACAACTGTAACCAAAAAATGGCTGGGCATTGTGGCGAGCACCTGTAGTCCCAGCTACTTGGTAGGTTGAGGCAAGAGAATGGCTTAAGCCCAACAGTTTGAGGTTGCTGTGAGCTGTGACTCCATGACACTCTACCAAGGATGACATAGTGACGCTCTGTCTCAAAAGAAAAAAAAAGAAAAAAAGAAATACAAATAAAATACTCTTTATTCAATTTGTTTTTCAAGTCTCAATATTAAAAAAAAAACATAGCAGCAGTGATAATGAATCAATTGAAAACAATGGAATGTCTTCACGCATATATGTATGTCTAGATGCACGTGTGCGTGCATAGGTGTGTTTGTGTGAAAAATCTCGTAAAAATGGAATCGTAACTAAATAAATCTAGAATCAGAAATGCCTGCACTCTAAGTACACGCCACCTTCAGGAATGAAGGTTTCATGAAGGGTGAGAAATTCTCCTGTCGGCCGGCAGGCTGGCTACTATGTCTTCTCCTGAGCTGCAATTACACACAGGAAAACTTGGCCTTCAAGCTTCAAGATGCTGTCCAGACTGCAAACACTGAGAAGTTATCAGTACTAGCTCAAAGGCGCCAAGCATTTTGCTGCTTCTGAGGGGCATGATGATCCTCCAGTATCTTGGAAAATGAAGTAACAGAGAAAGAGTGAGAGTCTGATTGTAACCAAGAAAAAAGCCATCACTACCCGAAAACCAGTTCCTAGAGGCAGGCTCAGTGCTGGACTAAGTTCTTTTGGTCTGTTTTGCTTCACTGATTTACACTTCCAGAATAAGCATTCCTGGTTGGTGGGCATTGGCCTTTAGCCACCATTCATCATTTACTTTACACCATAAAAGTGAAATGATAAACAATTAAAATTTTAAAAAGAGTTTGGGCCTAAACAAATGATTTTGACATCATTCACATTCTAAGCTACTAAAAGATATTCTTTTATCTGGACATAGTATCTTTGAAAAAAATATACCTGTGAACAGCTCCACAAATATTATTTTCTAGGAGGGCTGATTTATAGTAGACATCTGCTTTCAAGAATGTTAGTATTTGGGGACAGACTGCATTAAATCCTCCTGCAATCAGCCACATTGCTGCTGGGATCAGAGGATATGAAATTGATGGGTCCAAGAAATGACTGAGGATTTTTAAAATTTAAATATTTAAGGCTGAGCACGGTGGCTCATGCCTGTAATCCTTGTACTCTGGATGGCTGAGTTAGGTGGACTGCCTGAGCTCAGGACTTCAAGCCAAGGAAGACACGGTCTCTAAAACTAGCCAGGTGATGTGGCAGGTGCTGATAGTCCCGGCTACTCGGGAGGCTGAGACAAGAGGATCACTTGAGCCTAAGGGTTTGAAGTTGCTGTGAGCCGTGATGCCATAGCACTCCACCAAGGTGACAGAGTGAGACTCTGTCTCAAATAAATATTTAGAGAAAGATAACATTCATTGTGTGGAGATGGACATTTTAACACATTAACTGTCACGTGCATTAGGAACTATTTTTCAAGTTTTCACATTACTTTTTACATTACTCATTGACAAGTTTTTTTTGTTTGTTTATTTTTTGTTTTTTTGAGACCAAGCCTCAAGCTGTCACCCAGGGTAGAGTGCCGTGGCATCATAGCTCACAGCAACCTCCAACTCCTGGGCTCAAGTGCATCTCCTACCTCTGCCTCCCAAGTAGTTGGGACTACAGGCGCCCACCACAATGCCTGGCTATTTTTTGTTTGCAGCCGTCATTTTTTTGGCAGGCCCAGCCTGGATTCGAACCCGTCAGCTCAGGTGTATGTGGCTGGCGCCTTAGCCACTTGAGCCACAGGTGCCAAGTCTCATTTACAAGTTTTTATATTCCTTTTTTATTGATGTACATCGTAGCTTTTAGAATTGTTTTGGTTTCAAAGTTTTTAATCTATTTTTGTAATGAAACACTGTGGCCCCAAGGGAAAAAAAAATTTTTCTAGCGCGGCAGTCAATGTGTGAGCCATATTTTGAAGAGAAGCTCAGCTTCAGCAATGCAGTTATAGATCAAAAAGTTCTAGGTTCTACATAAAAGTAATATGACTGCTTTTAAGCATGGAACACTAGCCCTTTTGATGGAACCATTCAATAGTAAGACCTCATCTTAGCAGGGGTTTTAATAAAGGAGTTTTAAGCTCCTGCATCACGGGACAGTGGGAGAGGTAGTGGGCTGCACTATGAATACTTTGAGAGTTGGGCAGGCCGCACACGCCCTGTGGCTTATGCTGGGCACAGGAGGGTGGAGGAACTCTGATTGCCAGTGGTCACTACTAGCCCATTCAGCACCCTGTGACAATGAGAAGCTGCCCCTACCCCAGGCAAACACAGTCTTCACACAGGAAGCTGCAGTCTAGATTTCATTGCCTCAGTGGGGTAATTTTGTACATGGCACAACATCCCTATCATCCAGAAAAGCCCCATTTACCAGAATCTGTGCCTAGAAAATAGGCTTGATTCCCTGCAGCTCTTCTGTTGTTCATTCAGACTAAATCAGGTTCCATTTACACCTAAGGCAGGATGGCAAACAGGTTTCATATCTAACATCATTTCTGATTAATTGCAAGTGACTCCCTGGTAAATTCAGTTAAGAAAAATACATAGGCCAACTATAGGTTCATCAAGATGAGAGTGCCATGATCTACTGGCCATGAACTCGTGGGGACAGAGTGATGGCACACACACATACCATGTGTCCTGTGATTACTCGCCGTGTCTGCCATGAGCTCGTGATGGCAGAGTGATAGCACACACACACCATGTGTTCATCACCCAGAGCTAAGGAATGTGAGAGGCACTCCACCGGCTGATTCTTTCTTAGAACTACACAGTCCTCTTGGAAGCTCTTTAATCCATGGTGAGCTTCCCATCCAGATGATATAAAATACCACCCCCACTCCTAACATTTCCTTCCAGAGCTGCCTTATAAGTGTGATGCTGCGGGGGCCACAGAGCAGCAATTTTATGGGCACTAAATCCTTCCAGATGGATCACTTGGTCCTCAGGTCTTACAGAAACATTGTTGGCCCAGAATGGCATTCAGTGGTCCTCACACAGATCCAAGCTGCTATCCTGGAGGACCATTCCAAGCACAAGGGTCTACAGGACTGGGGGTGACAAAAGGGGGTGCTTCCCAGTGAAGGCATTTGTTGACCTGTTATGAAAGAACAATCATTGCTTCCCTGGCCAGTTATTTAATAGAGTAGCAGTTTGAGTTGTGGAACGACAAGTAGTCAACTGGTACTGGAGACTACCAGTTAGCTAGTCAAACTGGATACTGCCAAAGAGAAAGTACAAAATGTTAGGATCGTGCTTCCCAAGCACTGACATCCCTTCACTCCAGATGCAGGAGACTCCAGGGTCTTCCCTGGAAGCAAATTCAGAAATGAGAAGCACGCCTGAGCATGAAGACCGCACAGGGAGGGTCTGAGCCACAGGCTCATTCCTCCTCTCGGTCTAACGCTGCACGTCCAGGCAATCCCCGTCTCAACCTTGTCTGCCCTAAAAACTCTTCACCATCCACACCACTCACCTGTGACTCTCTCGGCAGCCCAGTACTTCCCTATGGTCTCAAGCACCCAGGCTTCATCACGATCCACAATCAGATACGCACTTTGGAAGCTATGGCAGGAGCTCGCATCTTCATAGTAATTCCCACCTTGTCCATGTTCTTCCAACAAGGAGACGATGGTATCTAAGGCTTCTTTAGCTGTTTCCCCTCTTTCTAAACCAAGTCTGCAGTAAGGAAACAGAAGTATACCCCAGTCATTTCATGCTACGTCATTACTACCATAGCAATCAGAGACCAGGGCAAGGCTGAGTTACACAGCACACCAGCAGTAATGAACATGTTAAATAAGAGACTGATCGACAGCACTGTAACTCACGATACTTGCCCCACACGGACAGCTAGAAATCGTGGGGCTGTTTTCTGTCTTTGGACAGTCCCCTTCCACACAAAACAGTAGGAACTAAATGGCATCTCCCTCTTAAAAGGAAGTTCGGCCACTTTTTCCTCCCTTTTCTGACTATGTTTCTCACAGTGCTGGCCAGCTCAGCTCTAGCGCTTACTGAGACCACCTGTCTGTGGCTTGTGCTCCCTCCTGACTCCAGCCCTGACCTCTATTAGTCAACACCACATATTTTGCTTAGTAACAAAAGTGTTCAATTGCCAGCCATTGTCCTCTGTCCATATAATTTGCTCAGAGGTCTCATGAGGAATGAGCAGCTGGTTAAGACATGAGCAATCCTGTCTCTACTCCACACATTTCTCCTCCTACCCACCAGCCTATGTCCATTGGTGTGGTTTCCAGCTTCAGTGATAAAAAGAATATGTGTTCTTTCTAAGTAAGACATTCCCTCTACACCCAGTCCTTCCGATTAATAGACTCTTGAAAGAGGGCACAGATATTGCCCTCTGTGTGTCACACACATGTAATATACATGAATTTCAGTTTTAGGTAATCTATAGAATGAGGACCCACGTCATTAGGTGCTATAAGGATGGGTTTATGAGATCATGACCATGAAAGCACGCAGCATTAGTGCTGAGACCACTAAGCGGTTAGTGGAGGTAGAACACCGTGGTGGAGAGACACAGTATTCAGAGATAAAGGAATCAGCACCTAGATCTGGTTCCACTGCGTACTGGCAGTATGATAAGTAATAGGACATTTCCAAGCCTTGATTTTCTCATCTATAAAGTGAAAACGATACTACCTCCCTCTCAAGATGCTAAGAGAGGACGGTGCATGGTGTTTACTGAGGATATGCCCATTTATTCATCTGTTCATTCAAATGATAATTCCAGTGGCAGGAGCGCAAAAGTCTCAGAACAGAGGCAAGGGAGCCAGTAAGATGGTGGCATAAGCCAGTTCTTAGAGAATTTTCAACTCGAGAAGTAATAACTACTATAATTCACCCAATTTGATGCTTTCTAAAGGAATATTTCCCTGGGTTGCTAGGAAGAAGAAAAGACGTGCTATGGACTAATTCTTATAACAGGCTTATTTCGTAGTCAGATAATTATATAACAATTCATTTGATGTTTCTCATTTTAAGCTTATTTAGGAAGATCTGGTTACAAGGCAATGATTTACAAAGCTGAACCCTAACGCCTTAGGAGAGCAATGAAAGAACAAACCTATTAGGAGACTGAATTAAGTAGACTTTCTACTGGTCAATGTCATCCTCTCTGCACTAGAACAAACAAGTGTGCTGTGAGTGCCTCTCGTAACCAGACCTGTGCCCTCTGCAGGGCCTCCCTCCTCCTCTCCACAAGCCCCCGATGGCTCCGTGGTCACAGTGCCTCACGTCCGTTCCAGGCAGAACCCTGTTCCCAGGGCCTCTGTTCATGTAAACATGTGCTAGGAGCATGTGAATAGCCAACCAGGAGCAACAGCCCCATTTTAGGAGCCTGTGATCTCTCTTTTTCCATGTAACACGCTTTCCTGACGTATGCCACAGTGAGGCCCCAATACTTGCACTTGCCCTCCCACAATGACTTCGGGGTTCTACATACACAGTCTGCAGCATGCCCTGAAAACTCATCCACAGACACAATTCTGACTTCACCCTCCTACCGCTCACGCCAAGACCAGGGGTCAGTGATACTCCTTCTTCCCATCTGACCATGCCCACCTGGTCTCCTGATCACAGGCTGAGGACAGGATCGCCTACTCCAGAGCACAAGGGCCATGAATACCAGGGTTACACACCTGCCATCTGTGACTGACAGATGCTGATGAATCCCATGTCACTGGGGGCAGAAGAGAACCCAGGGAGACAGGGCCTGCAGTGATCCTGGGCCATAAGACACACGACAACAGAAGGGCTATTTCTGAGCCATTCCCAACTACCTCCTCCAAGATGACACAGATCCATGTGACTCCAGATGAGAACAGCACTTTCTGGCCCCCATGCCTAATTTTACTTTGGCTGATACACCTCAGCGTAGGCAGGACCAGGACAAGGAAAGGGAAGAAGTTAAGTAGGCCAAGGTTAATGTCTCCCTCTGACCTCTACTTCCAGTGCAGTTCAAATCCATCCAAAGTGTGCACTTTGTCCACATTGTTCCAGGTCTGGGAATTAGATGCTCCTGGATTCAGTTCCTAGTTTCATGGGAAAAATCTTTATTTTGAGCCATGACCTTCTCACAGGCACATCAAGCACACTCTGCCCACTCCAGGAAGGCTAACACATCTCACTGAGGAAGATGAGTAATGTCTGCACTTTCCTTACTTACAGCCCTTTGTTTGGGAGCTCTGCTTGCTTATCTTTCTGTTATCTCTGCCTCCACAGATTAAGAGGACCATTGTTTCTCTGTAACCCAAATAAGGCAAAACTAAGTTAAAACTAGCTTTGCCATGGATAATCACCCTTGGAGGAAAGTAATAAAATAGTCAACACCCCTACCCTTGGAGGGATGAGCCTAGTGTTCTCAGTGAACTCAGCTGCAAGTAATCTTCCCTCCTCCCCACAGTCAACAAGTCCACAGGGCCCCTCAGGATTCATGATCTTTCAGACATCAGAAGATTCCCATGCAGAGTTCTGGAAAGAGGAAGGTAACACTATGTACTCAATGGATGTGTCCCCCCGGATTCATCCCCTGAAGCCTAATCGCCAATGTGATGGTATTTAGAGTTAGGGACTTAGGGAGGTAATGAAGTTCTAAGGGGTGAGGCCCCCATGGTGGGATTAGTGCCCTTTAAGGAGCGATGTGAGAGCTTATCTTCTCTCTGTTCTCTGCCAGGTGAGGATACAAAAGGAAGATAGCCACCTGCAGCCAGCAAGCAGACCCTCACCAGACACTGGATCTGCCAGTGCCAAGAGCTTGAATCTCCTAGGATCCAGGACTGTGAGAAAGAAATAAGTGCCCGTTGTTTGAGACCCTGGGATACAGTGTCTTTGCTGTAGCAGCTAAATGGAGCAGAAGAAGCAGTAAGTGGATGTGAATGCAAAGCGTAGCCTCAATTTCGGGGAAGAGTGGGTGAAATCTTCTGACAAATCTCCATGTCTTGGCATCCTGAGCCTCCCATCCTGAGCCTCTTGTCTCACTGAGAGTAGAAAGGGTAAAGTGAGCTGTCATTCAGGGAACCTGCCCTTTAACTACTTCCCTAAGCTCCAGATTCCTCATATGCTAAATGGAAGTAAAGAGACCTACTTCCCTGGGTTATATGAGATGAAATGAAATAAAAATAACATTTGCAGGGGCCTTGGGCGGTGGCTCACACCTGTAATCCTGGCACTCTGGGAGGCTGAGGCAGGCGGATGGCTTTAGCTCAGGAGTTAGAGACCAGCCTGAGCAAGGGTAAAACCCTATCTTTAATAAAAATAGAAAAATTAGCCAGTTGTTGTGGCAGGCACTCCAGAGGCTGAGGCAAGAACATCACTTGATTCCAGGGGTTTGAGGTTGCTGTAATCTAGGCTGAGGCCACACTCCCTAGCCTGGGGCAACAGAGTGAGACTGTCTCAACAGACACACATTTGCAAAGCATGTCTTACAACCACATTCACGGAACAATAACTTGAATTACACAGGTTCCTCCGTCCTGCAAACATTGGCTGGCCTCCTTTCAAATCACCTTTAAGTCACATTCACCAACAATCTAAAGACAAACTACAGATCTTTCCCAAAGTTTCACTCTGGCCTCTTTTCAAGAACTTTCATTTTTTTTTTTTGTTTTATTTTGTTTTGGCTGGGGCCGGGCTTCAATCCACACCCCCAGTATAAGGGGCTGGTGCCTCACTCCTTGAGCCACAGGCACCGCCAGACTTTCATATTTTTTTTAGACAGAATCTTAAGTTGTTGCCCTGGGTAGAATGCCACAGCGTCACAGCTCACAGTAACCTCAAACCTATGGGCTTAAGCAATTCTCTTGCCTCAGCCTCCCAAGTAGCTGGGACTACAGGCATCCACCAAAACGCCCAGCTATTTTTTTTGTTGCAGTTGTCATTGTTGTTTTCGCTGGCCTGGGCCGGACTCAAACCCACCAGCCTCGGTGTATGGGGCCAGGGCCCTGCCCACTGAGCTACGGGTGCCACCACTTTTGTATCTTTTAACATACTGAAGGTCAGATGGAAAGTGTCCAGACTCATAAGATGTTCTTAAGTACTGGGATCAATTAGGTTTTTGAGCCAAAGTTAAAACAAAAGGCAGCAGCCAAAGTCAGGCAGCAGGAAAAAAAAAAAGAAAAAACAGTACTGAAAATGAAAAAAAAGACAGAAAACAGGGAACAAATGTGGTGATCTGCCACCTGGTACCAGCTTGGAGAGCAGATGGTTAAATTACAAGAATTTTGAGCTGGTTGTTAAACAATTGGTAGCTTGACACTTATCATGGTGGGAATGTTTACATTACAGAATAAAAAAGGCCACAAATTTGGGCTGCCCCTCCCTGTCACCAAGACAAACATTTAAGCATTTACCAGCATACCACTGACTAACGGGGTCCAAAAGCTTCCCAGTTCTCAACCAGGCTGAGGCCCAGCTACCTTATCACAACCAGCTGACCTTGTAAAAGACACCCTGACCTAGAAAATAAATTTCCATTTTTATGTTGGGTCCTACCGGCTATTTGGAACTAGTCGCATGAAGCATGCCGAAATGTGTCTATGCATTTAACATGCCTTTTCCTCGGGAGAAAGGGTCTAATGGTCAGAGTCTCATAGAGAGCCGTGGGTCAAAAATAACAGATAAAACTTAGCTTTTAAGCACACACATCACTTAAGTCCGTGCCTATTAAATTGCTACTGTCATTCACTTGGGTCTCTTTGAACTAAGGTTGGATTTCAGGTGCTAAAAGCACAGAGCACCAGAGTACAGACAGGGGCAGCCACCACGCTCTTTGAACAATCAGCCACAGTCAGGCAGGCACTTGAAACGGAGTTTCAGAGGTGACCAGCCTGTGCTCACGGGGGCTGTCCAGGGGAAGAACCAGGACAGGGGAAGGAGTGGCACCCCATGCGGCAATACCGAGGGAGGTGCCGAGTCCTAAACAGACAGAAAGTATCTTCTGGGGCAGTGGGTCTCCACCTTTACCAGGAAAGCACCGCCTGGAGCAATGGTGCCCAACCTTTACGGCACCAGGGACTAGTTTTCTGAAAGACAATTTTTCCATGGACTGAGGCAGGGTGTGGATGGGGAGAGTTTCAGGATGATTTACGTGCATGCGTCTCCACCTGCACGCATCGGGCGGTAGAGTCTCATGAGGACAGCGGAACCTAGCTCCCTTGATGCACAGGGTTCACGCTCCTGTGAGAGGCTGACACCCCCACTCAGCTGATAGGAGGTGGAGCTCAGGCGGTGACGCAGGCAGGGGTATATCCACATGAAGCTTCTCTTGCTCACACACACCCACCTCCTGCCGTGTGGCCGGGTTCCTAACAGTCCGTGGCCTGCTCCAGGTCAGCCTAGATGTTGGGGACTGCAGGCCTAAAGGGCTTGTTAAACAGTTGCTGGCCCCACCCCCACCCCCAGAGTTTCAGTAGATGCAGAGGGGGGTACCCAAAATTTACGTTTCCCGACAAGTCCCCCAGTAATGCTTGCTCACTGGCCACAGTTGGAGAATCACCCTCTAGAAGCTTGCCATCCAATGTGGGGTTTGTGGGTCCATAGCGTCAGCATCTAAAACTGCTTAGAAATTAACACAGGGAGCCTTCTGGTATGAGTCACTTTTAGGATTTGGATGTTAGGAAACGACCCTCAGATTCTGACTATGCTTAGCTGAACTCATCACGGCCAACGTAAAACTGAAACGGAACCATGAATTTGAAGACCCTCTCAAGGGCGGATATCAGCGGCCCCACTCACACATGAAGAACTTAGGGCACCAGGATCCTCTTCACCTCGTTTTCATTGCAATAACTGAACATGGCTAGCCAAGGAAGGAATTAAAATTAAATGGCTATGGTGAAACTATCACCCTGTGATCTACGCCAGACACTTGTTATTGTCCCAGACCTTGCTAACGATCACAACACCAATTACAGGCCAAATAAATCTTCTCTGTCTACCTCCCTCAGCCTTGTAGATCCAGGTCAATCACAACTCCTCCTCAAAGCATTCCCAAATGTGCCCAGCTTTTGATAATCTCTGAACATCCAATCGTGTTTACTAAAGGCCATTCCCTACAAATCTGAGCCATTCATGTGGCATCAAATCTCAGACTGCCTTGAGTCACCTCTCCCTTACTTTCTTAACTTGTTCTTAAAAATTGCATTGCTCAATGTTCTGTCTTTTCCCTGCAACCAGACTAAAATCTCTTTGAAGTTTTGAGTTTCTTCATGTGCCCACAGAGTCTCGTACAAAGCAGATATTCAGGAAACCCCTGCTGCTTTATTGGTTGATAATCTTAAAAAGAAAACGCAGAGGCTTTGAAGAAAGATGAAAAATTATCTTAGAAATCAACTGTAAAACATGGTGATCTTTGCCAGTTCTGCAAGTCCTATACTACAAATATAATAGCTCAAAGCAAAAGGTTACAAACAAGGAATAAAGGGGGCATATTTTTCAATGTTAACTCTTTATCTTCAGGATTTCTATTAAATACAGAGGTAAAAAATATTAAGAGAGCTTTCAAAAGTAAGCTCAAATTTTTTTGTTGTTGTCGTGGTTCATTTTTTGCTATCTCCAGGTAAGTAATATCAAAACTTGTTATTTTACACATTTTATTCTGTTAATCAAGAAAAAACTAGTTGTAAATATGGGGGTTTTCTGCCTTTTCCCAGCTCAGGAAAGCTTCTTCTGAGTATACGAATATACGAGAACCAGGAATAATCAGAAAGGGTAAGGACCTCATAAAGGCACCATGCTACCAAAAGGGGTTCCCTATTGGACTGGTAGAGGGTTGCAGAGGCCTCTGTCCAAATGGGCGATCTCCCCTACAAAACCTATGTCAAACTTCTATTCCTTTTTCTAGGACATTAGTTTTGGGAGGTTCTTTGAAGGTCATCCAAATAGACCTCCTATTGAAAAAATAAGGAAACTGTGACCCAGAGAGTTAATCTAACTTAGTGTATCCACACAGAAATCCAAGACCTCCAGCTCCTAGTTCAATATTCTTCAAACTAGGTCATGATTCTATTTCATTTTATTATTTCAGAAAAAAAGAAAGCCATCTCAGAAAGTTACTCAGCTCCAGTCCACCCTCTATTTTAGTTATTGATTCAAAATTCAGTTACTGATCACTCACTATGTGCCAGGCACATGCTTTCCGGTGCTTGCAACACAAGAGTAAACAGAGATTCTTGCCCCATCCAGCTTATCCCGCCAATCCCTTCCATTACTTAGTGGCTGGGAGAGGAGGGACAGGGAGAAAAGACAACTGAGATACACAAGGGAAAGGAGGGAAGTGATGTCAGTTATTTTTTTCTCTTATATTTTGTGTATTTTTAAATATTTTTCTTGGGTTTTAGTGAATTCTCAAAATTGTGTAACCATCAGCACAATCAAAGTTTAGAACATTTTCAGCACCCCCGAAGGAAATTCCACACCCATGAGGAATCAGTACCCACTCCCTCACCTTCGTCCCAACCCCAGGCAACCACTGATCGACTTCCTGCCTCCATGGATTTGCCTGTTCGCTATGTTCCACACATACAGAATCGTGCCCCGTGTGATGTTTTGCATCTGGCTTCTCTCACTTAGTGGGATGTTTTCAAGATCATCATGTTATAGCGTGCATGCTGGATTCTTTTTCTATTGCTGAATAATATTCCATTGTAACTTATTCCTTTTTGCTGTTATCTCGAAGTTTACATCCTGGGAGGATTATGTTATAAAAGATGAGGTTTAGGGAACATAAGTCCTGTCCCCATTGCCAGCCTTTTTGGGCGTACCTGACCAGATCCATCCCCAGCAGGGCTTCCGTCTCGGCAGCTGGCTCTCTGGTGCTGACGGCTGCATTAGCTATGCACACTCCATGTTCATTGGCTCCCATCTCTGCCCCCCAGAGCCAGGCGGGTCTGCTGACCACTATGGCATGGGTCCTCGGAACCTGGTCGATTGAAATGTAAGTACACTAAAAAACAAAAACAAGAAAAAAGCACCGTCACCTGTCAGGTACCACTTAATGTCCACCTTGGTACTTACACTTCAGTTACAGAGTCCAAAACTAAAAGGCCCTGGAAACCCCCCGGTTTAAAACACATCCCAAGTCGCAATACAGCTCTAAACTCTCCATGGTGAGTTCAGTCTCTCCAGTTCAAACCCATCCATGATAGTATCACATGATATGGCGATCATCTTGAACCAGGTATTCAACCAATCATTGCCCAAACATTGTGCCTGCTTATTTCAACAGGCTCAGATGGCTGGTGATCACAGCCATTTACAAGCCTACCTTCAAAAGCAACTTAACCTAGAAGCCTAACATTAGAAAGCAGATAAAGGGAAGATGCTTTGTGTGAAGGAGGCAGGTCTCTGAGCCCCTGAGACAATCCCTAGAGCTTCCAGGAACACAGTTGGACAACCTACAGGATTGTCCCAGTGGTGGAAAAGAGGAAACGATGATGACATTTACATTCAACTGCATTCCAGCGCACACTGTCTCACACACTGTGCTTCCCCATCCACCCACTGCACTCTCACACCAGGCCAGTGAGGTAGACATAGAAGGAAACATCCCAGAGCTGTGTTCCTTACTTGCTTTGAGAATAGCAGCATACATCTCTTAATAGTCGCATGCCTTACCTCCTCCAGGCTGCTGCGTCTTTACCTGGAAACTGAGGGAGCTATATTGGATAAAAGTTATTTTTAAACCTCCAAACTCTTCCTTTACACATACTCTCTCACAGAAGCATAAACACAATACAACTAGTGAAAGCAAGTTATAGCCAAGGGAGGAAGAGACAGGGGCCCAAGGTGGGGTTCCCCTGGGAGCTTTTCCTACCTCATCTTTCTTTTTTTTTTTTTTTAGACAGAGTCAGTCAGTCACCCTGGGTAGAGTGTCGGGGCATCATAGCTCACGGCAACCTCAAATTTGGGGCTCAAGTTATCCTCTTGCCTCTGCCTCCCAAGTAGCTGGGGACTACAATGCCGGGCTGGTTTTTCTGTTTTTAGTAAAGACAGGATCTGACTCTTGCTCAGGCTGGTCTCAAACTCCTGAGCTTAAGCAATCCACCTGCCTCAGCCTCCCTGAGTGCTAGGATTACAGGAGGCATGAGCCACCAAGACTGGCCTATCACCCCTTCTTTCTTGTACCCTCCCCATGGGTGGATTGGGCTGGAGAAGCTGGACAGCCACACAGCTAGTTATCTATCCATAGGCACCTCCTGGCTCTGACATTCTACCAGCCTAAGACACACTCTTTGTGTCATGTAGGCAATATGGGATTTAGTGCTCTAAGTTGAGCTCTCAAGGGAGGGCTTTATCAGCTGCAGCAGTCATTTACATTTTAAATGGGCAGCTGAAAGTTAAGTCTTAGTTTTGTTGTTGTTGTTTAAATTCAAGTCTGAGCTATATCAATTGAACGTAGCCTGGAGAGCTACTCTGCATTGATTTTCCACAGCCTCTGACCCCCAGGTAAGAGCCCACATGCTGCAACCCACCGGCTCACTGGTCTGGGGACTACTGGGGACTACTGTATCTGCACTGTATCTGTAGGTATTGCTCTGCACAGGGATAATGTCACTTCACCTGGTGAATATCTGTAAACTGGAAGCTAATTAAGTCTGGAAGTTATCAAGAAACGCTTTAGTTTTTTATGCCAAATTAATAATAAAATATACTCTTGAGGTGTTTCCCTTTGTCAGTTTCCAAAGGCTCTTTACTTAAAACAATGACTCATGTAGAGCAAAAAGTTGGTCAAAGCCATAATCAAACTGTGTTCCTCTAAGTGGAATTTAAATTTATATCTTAAAATTGCATTCTTCCATGTAAAAAAGTAACCCAGGCATTGACACTTTCCAAAACCCCTCTCCCCACTGAGCACCAGTAGTAAATTTTATCTCAATAAGAGCAAATAGGGACAGAATCTAGCTTCTTAAGCATAGATTATTTATTATAAAGTTTGTTTTAAAAATCAGGAAAAAATAAAGATAAGAAATGGGGGGAGGTTGTCCTTAAACTCATTTTTATACATTCATTTCCATTTTGCCAATTATTTAAACGTCAACAATACTCAAGGCATTCTCCACTAACCGCTGCTGGCAGAAAATCAGTGAGGATACCCTGTGCGTCTGTCCTTTCTGCTGGCGAGGAAGAAGAGGGCAGGGACAAATTACTATGCCTGCCCAATCAACTTCTGAGAGTCACCGAGGCCTGCCTACTTCATACTGATAATCTCTTGGCCCCTTCTCCCACCTTGCCCCTCTGATTGACTGGTCTGCTTTTTCTTTTTCTCGTTCCATTCTTTGTATACCTTTACAAAGACTATATAAGTGACTTCTTCATTACATATACTGCTTATGTATGCCGTCTCCCCTAGCTAGAAAGTACCAAGAGGGAGATATCTTTGTTGTTTCATTAAACCTTTTTTTGGACAGATGGATGGATGGATGGATGGATGAGTGGATGGATAAATTTCCAGCGTCTAAGGCAGTATAATAAAGGTCCAGGGCAAGAGGAAGCACATCCAAGTGGCTAAAGGCTTTATTGAGTGGGTGACATTTGAGTTGATCTTGAAAAATGAGTCAGACTTCAAGGTATTCCAGACAGAGCTAAGAAGCAGAGAAAAAAGAGAAATGGGCATGTCAAAAGTGTCTTCATGGTTCAGGAAGGTCCCCACTGTGCTGCTTGGGAGAGCAACTGTGATGACACTAAGACACCAAACTGCAAGGCTCCGTAAGGACTGCCTGATAATGTTGACAATTGAACTGAAAAGACCATATGGTCTTTGTGGGAGTTCAAAGCATATGCAGCCAAATGGACACTTTTCAGGCCAGACTCAGAATGATGAGGAAGGAAGGGGATCCCCATGTAGCCAGATGGGCCACAATGGCCCCTCCTAAGCTCATGACTGAAAGCCAGTGCAGCCAGACTCCTCTCCACGCCCCTTGCAGCATCTTTGTCATGGACCACAGAGCATCAGGACTCACAAGGGCCTTTCTGTGACTGCCATTTACAGTCCCGCTCCATTGTGTTTTAAATCTGCCTAATCACATCAGATGGGGGTGGGGGGGTGGCAGAGATAAACCCACTCTTCTCGCATAGATTGGTTATGTAAAATCCCACTTTGGGAACAAATCTCACAAAACAAGGAACATTTACACAAGAGGTTATTAGCTAAACTTTAATAAAGCCAGCCTTCTGGAACATGAACTCCACAGGCAGTCATTTGTTTCTTAAATAAAATCCAAAATCCACCAAGCTTTGCAATTGCCACAGCATTAATGAGCAAAGAATTAGGATTTAAAGAAGTTTTACCAGGGAAAAATATCCAAAAACCTCTTGAAATCTTTCAGTGTGGCAAAAACAATTTAGTTCCCCAAGTAAAAATTCCTAGCCAAATTTCTACCAGAAAAAAGAAAGAAGAAAGAAAAGAAAGGGAGGGAGGGAAGAAGGGAAGACAGGAAGAGGAAGGAAGGAAGGAAGGAAGGAAGGAAGGAAGGAAGGAAGGAAGGAAGGAAGGAAGGAAGGAAGGAAGGAAGTTAGTTCACCACTTAAAAAATGGATCTTCACAGAGATGACTCTTGATCTCGAGTCATGAAGCTGATACAGTTAATGGTGGAAATGGATGAGCAACTGGTCTTGCTGCACCACAGCTGGCTACTGCCACCCAGCCTTTCATAAAACAAATTTGTCAGCTAGTGTGACTTCTGGGTGCCAAAGCCACATAATAATGTAAGAACGCCCAGAGTGGGGAGTGAGTGAGCAAAACCAAGTGAGCTGAGGTGAGGTGTACTTCTAAATGTCAGCACTGCTGAATGTTGATCATGGGATTTTAAAGCAACTGCCTGTCCGGAGCCTGCCACTTTCTCAGGTAGCCACCCAACCGGCTGGAAGATAGAAAAAATCAGCCTTGTAAAGACCCCAGAGACAAAGACAAAAACAATTCTTCTGAAGAGCAAGGCCTTCGTTATTTTGTGTGAGTGTGTCAGAAATTAAAAGCAATTTCAGCTCTGTGCAGTTGCCTGCCCCTTCCACATTCCAGCACACACTATTTCTGGATCTCACCCAGTGAAAGGGGGAATAGAGACACCCACACAATGGATGTTTCAATTAATGAAATGTAACCATTGTGCCTTCCCTACTGTACTCAGAAGGCGAGCACAACCCTGGCACCACCAGTGAAAACCATTGTGCAATGAGTTGATGAGTCAGCCAGACTTCTCAGGGTAGGCAAAAATGACAGGGAAAATGGGATGCTTTACAAGAAATACTTCTAGTTTTAGGAAATTTGTAATCTTAAAGCAGCATTGTTAATTATCACCAAGGGTTTTTACATGTTTTTTTAATTGTGTGTGTGTGTGTGTGTGTATATATATATATATATATATATATATATACATGTAAAATATATATTTTTTTCCTTGTTTTTTTTTTTTTTTCAATTTTTGGCCAGGACCAGGTTTGAACCCACCACCTCTGGTAGGTGGGGCCAGTGCCCTACTCCTTGAGCCACAGGCACCACCCTAAAATATATATATTTTTAGAGATGGGGTCTTCCTATGTTGTCCAGGCTGGCCTCAAACTCCTGGATGCAAGTGATCCTCCAACCTCAGCCCCCTTACTTGCTGAGACTACAGGTGCACACCACCACCCAGCTTGCTTGATACTATTTTTTTTACCCTATTGTCTTGCCTGCTATTTGACTGGCTTTAGAAAATATGTTCTTAAGATTCATGTGAGTCTAAATAAAGATAAAAGAAGGTATTCAAATCAAAGGCAACACCCTCAACCATATTTTAGAAGCACTCTTATTTCCCTGAAGCTTTAAGATCTTTAAGGATGGGCAATGCACAGGCCTGACGTCAGAAATATGTTTTGGACAGGGCACATTATGGAAGGAAACCCTCTGCTTAGCCACTCTCTCATGGAAGTGAGAAAGATACTTCTCCCTTGGGAGATACTCTACAGACCTCTCAGGTTCTGATCCTGAGTATAAAGAAGAAAATAGAGACAGAAAGAATAACATACAATCTGCCCAGCGGTCATGGAGCTTTGCTCGGTTGTCTCTAGCTGTAGGATGACTTGTGCTTTCCCATTATAAGAAATAACCTTCAGAATTAGAATTCAGACCCCACCCCTACACACATACACATCCTGCACACCATAAATACAGCTTCCACCTGAACAATTGCACTGACAGTGCTACCAGCCATCATTAATTGGTCATTTTTATTCTTCTTATAAATATTTTCACTGCTGCAAAAGAGGAAAATGAACATCCCAAAGCCTGCTGCCAATCATGAAAATCATATAAACTCACTGAGGATACTGAATCCCTAGAGCACTTTCATGTTACAGAAAACAGACACAAGTTAAACCTAGCTTTCAAAAAAAACAAAAAGGAAACAACAAAGACTTTAAACTTTAAAGCAGGGAAACCATGGAGATGAGATTTATTACCAAAAAAACTACAAACTTAAAAAAAAAGGATATGTGTCAAATCTAACTTTATCGAGAATTCTGTCTCCATAAATAATGGTACAATTAGACCTTTGGGCACCAAGTGTAAATATTATAAATGTTAACTTAAATCCATTGTTTTTCTGGAACAGTATTCTAATTGCATTAATTTTTTCCTAAACAGAAAGTTCAACTATGCACAGATAGAGCTGTACCATCCATGGGCATGCATGCACGCATACACAGACAGACAGACAGACAGACACGGAGCAAACATCACAATATAGGAAGTTATTCATCTGCTTGCTCAGCACCCTATGGAGAAGGAGGGCAGGACTCAAGGTGAAGTTGACATGAGTTCTGTGATCGGCAGCATTACAGCATCCTCAGGGAGGACAGACAGGCTTTCAAAAAGGATGTATCTGTAGCCGCCTTAATCTGCAATCCAAAGAGAATCCACATGGCAAAGACTAAAGAATATAGTTATGATATTCCATTCTGCCAACGGCACAGCTGAATAAAAACATGTAGTGCAATTGTGGAAACTGGGGAACTCTGAGCTGAAGGACACTCTTATTCTTCCAGGCTCCAGCAAACTAAACTTCACACATGGCAGAAACAGGGAAAGGACTGCCTAAGGGAGGAGGAAGGGAAAGGAAGGGAAGGGGAGTGGAGGGGAGGGGAGAGGAGGAAAGAGGGAGAGAGGAGGGGAGAGGGGGAGGGCCAGAGAGGGGAAGAGAGGGGGGGAGAGAGGGGGAGGGAGGAGACAGGGGGGAGAGGAGGGTAAGGGACCAGAGGGAGGGGATTTGTTACTGTGAGCCTTTCTAATCTTTGCGCTACATAAATACATTACCTATTCAAAATGTAAAATTACATTAAAAAGTACGTTTGCCCAAATGAGTTGAAAACCTATATATTTACTAAAACCTGCACACAAAGGTTTATGGCAGCTTTATTCACAATTGTCAAATGTGAAAGAAATGTTTTACCATGCCTGATAAAGACATGAGGAACCTTAAATGCATATTTATTAAGTTAAATAAGTCAGCCTGAAAAGGCTATCTGCTATATATTTCAACTATATGACATTTTACAAAAGTCCAAACTATAGAGACAGTACAAAGATCAGTAGTTTCCAGGGGCTGGGGGAGGTTAATAGGCAAAGCACAGTGAATTTTTCCTGGCATTAAAAATATTCTTTTTTTTTTTTCTTAGGGATGGAGTCTCACTTGGTTGCCCTCAGTAGAATGCCATGGCACAGCTCACAGAAACCTCCAACTCCTGGGCTTAGATGATTATCTTGCCTCAGCCTCCCAAGCAGCTGGGACTACAGGCGCCCACCACAATGCCCAGTTATTTTTTTGTTGCAGTTTGGCCCTACTCACTGAGCCACAGGCGCCACCCAAAATACTATAATGATAGACACAACTCATTATGCTTTTGTCAAAACCCATAGAATATGCAACACAAAGAATGTAAACTATAAACTTTAGTTAATAATAATATATCCATATTGGCTCATCAATTGAAACACATGTACACACTTAGCAAGAGCTTGGTAATAGGCGAAACTGGGAGGCAGGTGATTGAGTGTATGGGAACTCTCTGTACCTCCTGTTCATTTTTCCATAAACATAAAAGTGCTCTAAAAATAGCCTATTAATTTAAAATAGAAAAGAAAAGAAAGAAATAGAAGAAAGAGAAATTGAACAGGATGCCAGTCAGGAAGAGTTCTGAATGGCATACAAACCAGCCTGGATTCTCAACCTATCAACACAACCCAACATTTTAAAACAAAGCAGTGACACAGCTGTGTTCTGGAAAGAAAATTCTGGTAATCCTTCAGGGAGAAGAATCCTATAGAAAAAGACAAGGAACCAATAGGAATATCACAGCAGGGCTAAGAATGAGGGTAGAAAAGTCAGCAGGAATTTGTACAGCTCCTATGTAGAGCAGTTAGGACACAAGCTTCACCCTTTGGCCCAGGGATGCTACACTGGAAATGCATCCAGGGGCTGCACTTGCACATCTGCAGAAGCACCTGTGTGCACAGCTCTGCACACTGCACTCTACAGACTAGCAACATTTTGGAACAGTCCAAGTGTCCACACAAATCGGGTCAGTCTAAATGAGACGGGGCAGTGGGGAGGACATGGGGAAACATGAGAGGAAGCAGCAGAATTCAGGGACAAGTGTCTGTGCATCTGGGATGGGAAGGAAATAAGGGTTACATTTCCTCTGGGTTTCTAGCATAGAGTATGTGACAAACAATGATGATGTAAAAAAGACACAGGTAGAAATGAGCTAGGGGAAAAAAAACTTGGGTTTTGAGGTTATGTCACCTTTAGATTATACATGTGGGAATGCACAGAGGGAGCCTAAAACACAAGTTCAAAACTCAGAAAAGAAGTCAGCACTGCCTTAGAGACTAATTATGGCATATATTGAAGTGCAATTATTTATACAAGAGGATATGTTTTAATCTACAGTGTATCTGAGTAATAATATACCAGGAGTTCACTAGTAAAATGAATCTAGCCTATTCCCTACTCCAAAATTGTAACCCTGAAGGTAAATACAGGGCGTCCCAAAGGTCACCATACACACATAGGGAAAATAGGACATTGCATCCAAATGCGTCTTTATTTACAAAATATTCATTACGAAATTTTACCAAATATTTCTCTACACGTTGATATATAAATGTTAAAAATATAAAATATAAGTTTGTTAATTTTCTGATGTATGGCAACCTTTTGGACACCCTATATCGAGTTATTTAGCCTATCCTCCAAAAACGATAACAGATTTTTCTGAAATATGAAATATTTATTTTAGACATGTTCATAAATGGCTTTGTGTGATACAGTTACTGTGGCTACTTAGTGAAATATCTTCACTCTTTTTATTTTCACAGATTTGGACAGAAAACAGCAGGGACAGGATAGTGTGTTTCTATTCCAGTGCTCGGCACCTGGAACCATCTAAAAGGTCACTTACATATCCGGCAGTTGATACTCATTGTTAGCTGGGGGACCTGGTCTCTGTATGTGGCCTAGTTTGGGCTCCTCCTAGAATGACGAACACCTGGGCTCCTAGGGCTAAAGTCCTGGGAGAGAGAAGGACAGGTGGAAGCTGTATATAAACCAGCCTGGAAGCTACATGCTCCACTGGTCAGAGCAACCACAAGGCCTCGCTCAGATTCACAGCCAGGTGAAGGGCACAGGCCTCACCCTCACCCTCCCCTGGCCCTGGGAGGAGGGCCTTCTTCACGTTGTAAGAAATGCATGTGCGATGGGCTTTGGGAATTTAAATCTGAACGGGTGAAAATCAAAGTTTTATTTCAGTTTGTATCTCTCTTGGGGGAAAAAAGATAGAAATAATCAGGGAAGATGAACAGGGAAGGTCAGTAACAACTCAGCACACTTCATCCACAGAGTCCACTGTGTTCCAGGAAAAGAAAGAAACATTCAGACCCAATGGGTATTCACTAATAGATGAATGAACGCTCACATGCTTACCAGAGAACCTCCTCTTCACCGATTCAGAAGGGAAGTCTCACTAACGTTTAGGGGCTTGGGCTAAGTTAGTGGCTCAAAGAGAAAGGCAAGTGGTTGTGGTGGAAGGCCTGTGGAAAAGAGTCTGTTCCTGCCCTCTCCACAGACAGCCCATGTCCAGTCATGCTCAATCCTGCCCATCTCAGTGCCTTTTGTAAATTCATCTAAAATAAGCAGCTCTAGCCCAGCATCATGGCAGGGGCCTGTAGTCCCAGCTACTCGGGAGGCTGAGGCAAGAGGATCGCTTATGCCAAAGAGTCTGAGGTTGCTGTGAGCTGTGACACTCCAGCACTCTAATGAGGGTGACAAAATAAAACTCTGTCTCAAAATAAGTTAATTAATTAAATAAGCAGCTCCTTATAGAGTTATGTTGCTCTTTGGTGCTGGTTATTGCTTTTAACAAACTGAAACAGAGCCAGTGATTTAAGAGTC
The DNA here is from genome assembly GCA_963573935.1 of Arctocebus calabarensis. Lineage (NCBI taxonomy): Eukaryota > Metazoa > Chordata > Mammalia > Primates > Lorisidae > Arctocebus > Arctocebus calabarensis. The sequence continues at coordinate 2,911 of CAUYON010038888.1, read as the reverse complement.
AGATAAGAAAAAAAACACACCTTGATCAATTCCTGTTTAAAACCAAGCATGATCATCAGAATATCAGTTTATTTTGCAAACCACAGAACACCAAAAAGTAGGGGTTATGTCAATAGAAGAACTTGTTCATTTAATAGCCCCAATTTTTTCCTCCAAATTCTTCATTTAACAAACTACCATTTAAACATACATTACACACAAACACACACACACAATTTAAGTAAATATATCATAACCAAGAAAGTTATTCCATGAATGCAAAGATGGTTCAGTTTATCATATAAACAGAAAGAACAATTAGGTGATTATCTCCATACATAATCACTCAGACAAACCTCAACAAAATTTAATACCTAGTCCTGAGTTATTTTTTAAACACTCAAAATAGAAATGTATGTATACTTTTTTTTTTAGAGACAGGATCTCACTATTTTGCTCAGATTGGCCTTGAGCTCCTGGGCTCAAGCGTCTTGGGTAGTTGGGATTACAGGCACATGCCACCACACCCAGCTTATATATACTCTTAAACATGATAAAATTATGTAAATCTCAGTCCCCAAACCAGTTACCTCTTTTAACAGGAACCACTAGAGGCAGCCCCACTCAGGTCAGGCAAAAAGGCAGAGACACCCACTATCTCCACTACTGTTTAATATGAGATCCAAGATATAAGCCAAAACAATCAGATAAGAAAATAATTGCAGCTGTAAGAACAATCAAACAATCTCCATTTGCAGGTTATAGAACAATGTACCTAGAAACACCAAAGGAATCAGTGATAAAAGTTAACATAACCAACAAAGGAATTTAGTAAAACAGCAGAATGTAAAACTAACATAAAATAACCATCATGAAAATATAACAACATACTCTGAGAAACAGGCATTGTCCTACTGTGCCAGTGAGAATGCAAAATGGTACACCACCTATGGAAGGAGATTTGACAAAATCTAGCAAAATACTACATTTATTTACCTTATGACCCAGCACTACACAGCTCTAACTGAGGAAAACGACCCGTGTGTCCTGTAGAGAGTGAACTACACGAAGTTTTCAGTTGAAAAATGCAAAGCAGAGAGAAGTCTATTAAACTGCTATTAATCTAAGAAAGGAGGAAATGAACCAGGATGAATATGCATGTATGTGTAATCTGTTACATGTGTACCTACTACACATACACATAATTTTTTAAATGAAAAGATAAACCAAAAATCTTCCAAAACATAATTACATATAGGGAAAAAAGGAAGTGGAGTAAGGGAGACAAGTATAGAAGATACACTTCTATGAATCTACCTTGTTTTTTTAGATCTGACTTTGGAACCATGTACTATTTTACTTAATTATAAAATAAGGGCCATAGCAGTGAACGTAGAACGCTCCACATGACTTTATTTCTAAGTCTCTGAGCAAACCTGAATGGAAACGGGAATGAGCAGAACCAACATGACAATTCTCACTATTGGCTTCCAAGAAAAAAGTGACAGTGTGCGGCTGGCAAAGCCAAGAAAGAGAAGCAGTGTGACTCAAGACACTGCAGTGCCCGACTTACCTCAACCTTGCTCTCTGGATCATGATCAGCAGCGGGGAAATACACAACCTCCTGTACTTCATCTCTGGGCCGGGCTGAATTTTTCCCAAACACCACCTCACCATCCTTAGCACGCGGTGGGAAGGCCACGAAACAGTAACTCGGAGGAGCTACAGCCATCCTGAAAAGAAAATGCCAGAGAGAGAATGGAAGCAGGCCTCACGTGGAACATTCCAACAGCAAGTTCTTCAAACATATTTCACCAGCTAAAACCGTTTTACTATTGAACTGTGTTGCAGCTAGCTCATTAAGAGATCCCAGCTGGCAAGTGGGGAAGGGGGTGCCCAGAGCAGACTCACAGAGCCACTGAGACCAGATATTGTTTAGTACTCCGTAGGATTAAACGAGCTCAAATTTGCAACAAACCACAGCAGCAGCCAAAAGTGCAATGACGTGGGAGAAAGGAGAGGAGGTTATTGTTCCAGGCAGAGACACATACACTCACACTCACACACACACACACACAGAGCAATCTGTCACAGCCACAAATGAACGAATAAATACACCTGTAACAGTGACTACACGAGAGCCTCAGGTCTAGAGATGCATGCCTGCCACATAATAGACTGGGGGGTAAGATGAGGAAATGGGTCTAGAGGTAAACTGAAAGATGCCCTCTTTGGATTTTTTTAATAGTTTTACTCTACCTCAATGGATGTTAACTCCAGCACATTCTGAATCTCTCCCCATGTCTCCAGCAGCTCCTCGGCTTATAACTTGTTCTCTCCTACCTGGCCAATGTGCATCCTCACTGCTGGATCCTTCTTTCATAACTTAATGCTCTTTTCCCTTTGGGAGAATTCATCCATGCCCAGAGCTTCCCTTATCAGTTACATACCAATGACCTACATATTTCATGACAGCTCACCTCTCACCTTGAACTTCGAACCAATAGGCCCTACTGGCTCCCTGATATCCAAAGCTGATTTCATCTTCTTTTTCCCCTTTCTAAGTATAGGCAAAAAGCCTGTAAGTCTGTGCCTGAATCAGGCTGAGAGTGAGCTAGTGAAAAATCTTAACTAACACAATTTAGGAGAGTCCAAGGCAGAACTCCAAAAATGACCAAAAATGACCAGAGAAGGTTGGAATTAAAACTCCCACAATCTTAGGTCGGTCAGGAGGCCCAGAAGTTGCACACAAGCTCTGAGTATGCTTTAGGAATTTCCATCTTGTGTTGGTTAAAGATTAAGTAGCTGCCTCCAGCTTGTTCAGAGTCCAGAGCAGGCATTCAAACCACCTTCCTCCCCAGCTGCACTGTGACCTTATCAGGATATTCTTTGCCATTAGAAGCTTGTAGTGATTCTTTGCCCTATACTATTT
>CAUYON010038887.1:0-45290 GCA_963573935.1 Arctocebus calabarensis | reverse complement strand
GAAAGGAAGAGCAGAGAGAGGGAAGGAGGGAGGGGGTGGGGGAAAGAAAGAGCAGAGAGAGGGAAGGAGGGAGGGGGTGGGGGAAAGGAAGAACGTGGAGAGGGAAAGGGGGGAAGGAAGAGCAGAGAGAGGGAAGGAGGGAGGGGGTGGGGGAAAGTAAGAACAGAGAGAGGAAGGAAAGAGGGGGGTGGGGGTCTCGGTGTGTGACACGCCTTTTGGGGGTGGGACACAATTATAAGAGGGACTTTACCTAACAAATGCAATCAATGTAACCTGGTTTCTTATACCCCCAATGAATCCCCAACAATAAAAAAAAAAAAATGGTACTACATGGTAAACATATGAAGGGGAATTTACAATCTAGGTTGGACTGTAAACTGCCAAAATTGTACAAGGTAACAGGGATAATAAGGAGACAAGACTCTGTTCTATGACTTACCTAAACTCAGTTATTATAAGTAATCAAATTATAAGTATGCATAATAAGGGGTAATAAGAAAAGAGAAGGGTTTTTAAATGTTCTCACAACTAACAAGTGTGCTGTGTGTCCCGCAAAAAATCAACATAGCTGTCTGACACTGTTTGACTATTTGTCATTTATTTGCATCCTATTTTCCAAACAGGATTTCAGACAGTCTGTTCCATTCAGTCACTCTATCCACTGTTTATTGCATATGCACGCACATGGGCACGTCTACGGCCTCTCTATACACACGTGCTTACAGACATCAAGGGAGGTAAATGCCATAATATATCTGCCTCTGCTCAGATTAATCTGAATGCCCCTGATCAATTAAAAACGGATGCCCAGCCTGGATAACACGTTGTAAGTGTTACTATCTCTCTCCCATTTGTTGTTGCAAGAAGTTGGCTAATGTAAAAATTCAAAAAGAAATAATGAATTTAATATTTCTCAGTCTTTTCAAACCAGAATTTTTAATTTACGAATCTCAAATCTCAGCACTGATAGAAACATAGATCCTTTTTGGTCCTGTAAGTCTTCATCTTCTAACAGTCAGTAATGCATCAGGGAGCACGATACTTACCAGGTCATCTAAGCTAACAATTATACATTTATATGTAAATATACTTCTTAAAGTATTTTACAAAAAAACTGCTATATTTTTTTCTCTTGCTGGTGGAATTAAAAGTAGTTGAATGTTTTTTCTTTGTATTTCTCCCATTTTCACAATGTCTGTGTGTCACTGAGTCTTAAAAAATAATAGTTTTTTATAAAAAGAATTGTGTCTCTAGTCAAAGACTTAGCAAAATGACAAAAGTGGGTTCATCACAATTATAGAGTGTGTGGTTTCTTCAGTGAAATGAAAACCATATGATCTTCAGTGTCTACTTTTGCAATTCAATTCCGCGGTGAAACAACAGAGGCAGCATTTCTTTTGAGTAAGGAGACAAAGCAAAATGAGCCACCATAGTAACACCGATGGGGATCCTTAAACACCTGACGAGGGAAAACAGTTTAAGATGTGCTACGGTCTCTTAAGCCAGTAGTGAATGCAGGGCTCTCAGCCATTTTCTAAGAATTCCTGGCGGTCGGCACAAGTTCTTAAAGAACCGAAAAAGATTCCGTTCAGAAGTTCACTTGGAAACGGGAAAGGAGAGGAAAGGAAAAGGAAGACAGAGATAAGAGAAACAGATGGTTCAGGTCATCACAGACCACGCCACATTAACTACAGACCAGTGGTTTACAGGGCAATGCTTTACAGGGTGTTCACATTGAAATCAAATCCATAAATGCATGTCTACCTCAAAAGACTGAAACTGGACCCACACCTTTCTGGATAAAAACTGATTCAAGATGGATAAAAGACCTAAATTTAAGGCATGAAACGATAAAAATCCTCAAAGAAAGCACAGCAAAAACACTGGGGAAAGACTTTATGAAGATTGGAAAATGAATAAAACCCAACTCCACATGCAGGCGAGAGCTGGAGGCAAACTCAGCAGACACTACAGCTCTTCCCATATACGGGCAACTGACGAAGAGGTAAAAAGGGTTGAACGTAGTTTTCCAAAAGACAGGCTTCTGTGGGACCTGGGTGAGCCACTGGTAATGGCACGGCTCATGATAATGTTAAGATAAATAAAAAGAAATTTCCTTTCTTCCCTAAACAAGAGAAAGCTACCCTTCCTTTTCCTTAGGCTGTCTTCTTTAAAACATAGTAGGAATAGGCTCAACTTTCTGCTCAAGCATTAGATAAATCTGGTCTCCAGTTTTACCCGGTAAACACGGGAGTCACTCAGGAGGTGGACAAAAGGCACATACACCCATCTCTGATAAGAACAAGTGTGCTTTGTTCTCTCTTCTACTTACCATGTCTTGGTGGGAAATTCCGTCCAGACTTTACAGTCTTTAGCCAACTACCCAAATGCACTTACTCATGCATGCATACTCAGCTGTAAGTGGTGTTTTCTCTGCATTCTGTGTTGGTACCACGGGGTGCCAATGTTAGCAGAATTTTTATTTCCCCAACAGATGAAAAGAACACAAATATCAGCATCAGCTTCCCCCACAAGTCAGACTCCTCTCACGGGAGGCGGATGTCAACCTATAACAACTGGAGCTAAAAATGTCCCAGGTTCGATAACAGATGAAAAATGGGTCCAGCATCTCCTTGCTCATTTAAAAGGCCGAGATTCTTTCCCAAAATCCCTAACGCTTCATAGCCCACTGCCCACCCTGGCTTAAGCCTGGCCATCCCTGTATGACCCAAGCCCATTTCTGAACCTGGGCCACATGAGGCTGCAGGGAAAAGACTGTTATTACCCTTTCTAGGTGAAGAGTAAAGTCAATTCCTCTCAGCAGATCAATCCCCAAACTGTTCATCAATTACAAAGATTCAATGGCCATTACCAATTCTGTTTCATAATCACAAATATTTATAGGCTCAATCAAAACCATTTATTAAGTACATGTTATGTACACAGCACAGTATATTAAATAACATTTAATATATATGACATATATACGTATATTTTTATGTATTTTTTTTTGAGACAGAGTCTCACTCTATTGCCCAGGCTAGAGTGCCATGCTGTCATAGGTTACAGCAACCTAAAACTCCTAGGCTTAAGCAATCCTCTTCCCTCTTAAGTACCTGGGACTACAGGCGCCTGCCACAATGCTTGGCTATTTTTTTCTCATTGTAGTAGAGACTCACTCTTGCTCAGGCTAGCTTCAACTCTTAAGCTCAAACAATCCACTGCCTGGGCCTCCCAGAGTGCTAGGATTAACATTTAATATTTTTCACTACAATCACTTATTTTTAACTTTAACCCGATGAAATTTCATTTTCTCAAGTATAGTTTTGAGAAAAACCAAATGAAAAAAAATCAAACTGAACAAACACAAAACCGACACCAACAATAAAGTCTACAGAGGTATAGCCAAAACCTGTCTGCAAGTTGGTATTTAAGAATACAAAGTGGGGGCTCAGCGCCCAAAGCTCAGTGGCTAGGGCACCAGCCACATACACTGGGGCTGCCAGGTTTGAACACAGCCCAGGCCAGCTAAACAACAATGACAACTACAAACAAAAAATAGCCGGGCATTGTGGTGGGCACCTGTAGTCCCAGCTACCCAGGAGGCTGAGGCAAGAGAATCACTTACACCCAAGACTTTGAGGTTGCTGCGAGCAGTAACACCACGGCACTCTATCCAGGGCAACATAGTGAGATTCTGTCTCAAAAAAGAAAAAAAAGAAAGAAAGAAAGAAATACAAAGTGGGTTTTATTGTTTGCTCTTTAGAGATATCAATGAATAGACTTAAACTGAAATTTCTTTTTAAGGAATCATGTGAACAGCTGGTTCCTAAAACAGTTCATTGAGTTGCTGTACCCATACTTAGGAAATAATGAGAGGCAGACCCAATATGCAACTCATCAAGCTCCAACCTCTCCGATAGATGGTATTCACCACCATGAAAGGAAGCTTGTAAGTCTCCTTTACAGTAGTAAAAAAAAGATTGAACATCTACAGGTGGGAAAGGGCTGCTTTTCTTGCATTCCTTCTATACATCTCCCTCCACATCTTTTCCCATCCCCATTTCTGTGACAATCAACTCCCAACATGAAAAAAGTAGAAAAACAACAGGACACTAAAAGCAGCGTCCCACTGTCTCCAAAAGGAACACGTGTGAAGAGGTCATCCTTCAGGGAATCCAGAAAAAATGCTTCCCAGACTTCCTCCCTCACGTGTCATCAATTTAACTTTCAAGTTTGGAACTATAACATCTATGAAACCTTGGCTCCTTTTTGTCTTAGAACAGGGAAAAACAGAAATTTGCCCAAACAAAACTTCAACATTTTTAAGCTTGCATATTCTCTAACTGTATTTGTTAAGTGTTTTTTGAGCATCGTCTCACCAAACTGATAAAAGAGCTCCTGCAATTTGTACATTCTGGGCTCTGCCAGATGAGCAGCTCTGAAAGTCAGCCAAAGAAAACGCAGGCTCAAAGTCAGAACGAGTTTCCCAACAGCAAAGCAATGAGGCCTTCACTGCCTCCCTTGGGAAACCAGCCCCATAACAAACCCAAGACTCTGAAAATGAGAGAAGCAAAACATTCAGGTTTTACCTACCACACAATGGCATCAAGTGGGCTTAATGAGCCAGTGCTTTTTTCCATTTGGGTTTATATGTGTGGCATAGATCAAGGGGATCACACATTAGGGGTACTTGATAGGGGTTTTATTTAGCATTTCTAAGTAATTATAATCACCGATGCTTCACAGCAATGCTTCAACATTTCTAAGCCATCTGAGGCAGATAATAGTGATTAAATGTGTTTAAGACTAACGAAGTGTAGATCAAGTAACCTGAAATAAAATTGGATGATAATTTGCCTAAGGTCATAAATAAATGAGCAGCAAATCCAGGAATACGTATTTAATTTCCTAACTCTTCACTCCTTTGGATAAGCAGTTTCTTCTGAGCACTTCATAACTTTTCAAAATCGAAGAACTATAATTTACTCTACACTGTATGGCTTTTCATACAGAGGACCCAAAGTCCAAAGCATTGTATACTGTGTGACAAATTAACAAGGATTTGCAGCAAAAACGATACATATTTACAAGTGCTATCTTATTGACCATACTTTTGTGTATAGTTAAAAATCAAAAGACAGACCGACATTATTCGGTATTCTCAAGCTCTTTGCTAAATTCCTTAACAACAAATGACTTGAGCTGGTTTTAAGTTTTAAATCTCATTTTTCTTCACAGGGAATTTAGAAGGAGGACCCCATATGGGGTAAACAGGAAAAAGAATACCCACTAAATCCCAGTGGTTATTTAACCAATGGCTCCAACACAACTCCAAGAAATCAGGTAAATTGGGAACGTTTACATCGGTGGATTTGTTTGCTTATTTTTGTGACTAGATGCAGCAAACGTCTTGATTGGTTGTATTCATATCTATGACAATACACAACTTTATCTGTTTTACACTCAGTTCCACACTCCACTCCTATCTCTTTCAACACAACCATCTCAATAGGTCTATGAGCATAGATAGTACTACAGTACTAGGCATCTTAAACGTATGTCTGTGTCACCCATTTATTTATTAAGGCTATGAACACTTCCGGGATGCCTATTAAGTGCCAAAAAGTTGTCCCTGCACCCATGGAGTTTACCACTATCCAGGAGAGGACAGAGGCAATTATTTAAAGTACATTTATGGGATCGGCACCTGTAGCTCAGTGGCTAGGACACTAGCCACATACACCAGAGCTAGCAGGTTCGAACACAGCCCAGGCTGCCAAACAACAAATGACAACTACAACGAAAAAATAGCCGGGCTTTGTGGCAGACGTCTGTCATCCCGGCTACTTGGGAGGCTGAGGCAAGAGAATTGCTTAAGCCCAAGAGTTGGATGTTCCTGTGAGCTGTGACGCTACAGTACTCTACTGGGCAACATAGTGAAACTCTGTCTCAAAAACAAAAAAAAAGTGTACATTTATGGCTGAGCATGGTGGCTCATTCCTGCAATCCTAGCATCCTAAGAGGCTGAGGCAGGTAGATTGCTTGAGCTCAGGAGTTGGAGCGAGACCCCCATCTCTACTAAAAATAGAAAAATTAGCTAAGTGTGGTGGCAGGCGCCTGTACTTCCAGCTACTTGGGAGGCTGAGGCAGGATGGCTCGAGCTCAAGAACTTGAAGTTGCTGTAAGATACGAGGCCACGGCACTCAACCCAGGGCAACAGAGTGGGACTCTGTCTCTAAGTAAATAAATAAAGTGCAGTTATGACCAATGCTTCAAAGGATAACACTGGGAGAGCGAAGAGCTTATCTACCCTGTCTGGGAGCTGAGGAAAAGTATCCTTGGCTTATCTACCCTGTCTGGGAGCTTAGGAAAAGTATCCTTGAGTGATACATAATGTGGAAGAAGCAACACTGTGCTCAGGCAATGAGCAGGAGCAAGGAGCAGAGTACAGAAAGAGACCAGGGGAAAGAGCAGAGGCCAGAGAAGGTCCACAGGGACAGGGCGGAGGGAGGTGGGGAGCAGAAAATATGGCTGGAGCACAACCAGAGAACCAGAGTGCAGTAAAATGACATTCGAGCAGATTGGGGGAAACTGCACAGTAACTTAAATGCCTGGTAAGGCCCAAACACCACACCATACACCTCAAATAGATACGGTTTCAATTTAAAAATTTATTTTGCTTAGAAAGGACAATGGGCAACAATGAAAGAGCTTATGGAAGAGAAATAAACACCCAGGCTTACCCACTGAGATCACTGTAGCTACCGCCAGAAATGGAAGGAAGGGTGGAGAAGGTGCTAATTATTACAGGGCTCCATGTTTTCAAGGATAACTTTCAAAAAAAGCAAAGACACGACTCTCAGACAAATGTGATTAATGTAATAGCAACTTATGTCAAAGACAGGGAACCAGCAAGATTTAACAGCAAGGTCAAAGGAGAATGCAAAGAAACACATGTTTACATACAAAAAGATGAAAACTGAAGTAAAGTTACAATAGATGCAAAAATTGGTCTATTCAAAGGGCAATAATCAATTGCATTCCAACTAATCTGCATTTTTGTGGACAAGAATCATTTGCATTATTATCTATTATCCACAACCTACAGAGTAGTAAAGGACCTCAGAAATTATAAAAGGCAGAGATAACCCAGGTGACTAAGCTAGAATAGAAATCCATTCATCTTTGCCCATTTTAACATCTTTCACAATCTTTTCCAACACAGATAATAGTGCCTTGGAAAAGGGTGGTGTCAGTAAACACAACAGAGAGCGGTAGATGATTTTTGAATGCATAGAGGTACTGGAATTAACAAAACCTGGTGCTTGATAGAAACTTTGGATGGGAGAGGACCACAAAGGAAATGTTGAGGCAATGTCTGTTTTTAAACAAATTCCTAAATGACAAAAAAAAAAAAAAAAAAAAAAGGGCATCAGTGGCTGTTTAAATTTTTCTGCGAAGAAGCCCTATTTTTCTATGAAGGGACCCTGGAAAGTAACGAGTGACTATATTCTAAAGTATAATGATGATGAATACCACAATATACATCGAAGGACATAGATAATAAGAAAATAAAACAAAATCCATTCCCTTCAACATGATTTGTGAGTATGTGTGTGTGTGGAAGTGCACCAACATGATTTGTGAGTATGTGTGTGTGTGGAAGTGCACGTCACTAGACCTTGTGACACCCTGAATAGACATATTCTTTCCCCTGCACAGCAACGGTTAAGCAGTGTGGGCGTCTAAGGAAACCTCCCAGTCTAGAAATGGGTTACTCCTTCTTCTGCCAATTTATGGGCTTAAGACAGCTGGGGGAAAGAAAGAATAGCATGGATGAAGTTGAAAGTCACTGCCACTAGTCCTCCACCTCATTATATCCAGATACTTATAATTTCTTGAATAAATTCCTTCCAGATTTTGATTTCTTACTAGAAGTCATCTGAAAGGAAAAGTTTTCAGGACCAATCCACTTTTGATACTTTTTCTCAAAACAAAAACAAGCTTTTTGCTTCTGTGCCAATTTGTATAACTAGAACTTTCATTAAAAATGATAAAAATTACCAAATGCTTTCTATTGTCTTGGCAAGCATTACAAGCATCCCAACGCAAATAATTTACGTGGGATGTAAAGCCTTCATTTACACTGCAAAATAATGTACATTATAAATGTACACATTCAAATATCAAGTTCATTTACTAAACTAGTCTGGTGCTACTTGATTCTGTTTTGAGGACTTTTAAAGATGTCCATGACCCACCATGAATACTGAGAAATTTATTTTCAATTATTCTTTCCCAATTGTCATCTCTATTTTTCTACATATCTTACACATCCTATGCTGTCTATCTCTCTCCCATTTTCATAAATTGGTACAAAAGTAATTCAGCCATTTCAAATGTTCCCTAAACTTAGGTCTACTAAGACCGCGATGCTTTCAAATTGATCTCTAAAAGTGGTTCTAAGGCAACTCTTCCCCATGACTAAATTAAGCAGCTAAAAATTAAGTCTGCTTCACTTGCTGCACCTTGTTATCCTCACCAAATCCCAGGATGAATAACCTCACCCATATGAGTACTCATGAGACCGCTGGAATACAACCGCTCACACCCAGCCTCTCCTAGCCACTAAAACTCTGTTTCCCAGAATATGGTCACCTGCCATATTCAAAAGTTTTAAATACAGTCAAGTCCCAAACACACACGCAGTTACCTGTGTCCCTAGAATAAAACAATTTAAATTTTACCAAAAGACGCTGAGTTAGCTTTGGAATAATCCTACACATCAAAGCACCAATTCTGTAAGCACGTCTATGTTTGAAGTCTCCGTATTCTTAACTCTTCTGTCCAAGTCAGTTGTGGCATTCCTTACATTCTCAGAAGCAAGATAAAAGAACCCTCAGCATAATGGTTTCCAGAGAGAAGAGGGTGGGAGGGCGGTAGGGAGTAAGGAAGGAAAAATTACTTCATGGGAGTAAGGAAGGAAAAATTACTTCATGGGTATGATGTATATTTTTCAGATGATGATCACACAAAAGCCCAGACGTCCCCACTACCTACCCCAGCCATGTAAAAAACTGCATTTGTGCCTTCCTGAATGTATGAAAATCTAAAAAAAACGTGTTTTTAAATAGCCCTCAACAAAAACTTATAAAACCTAAGATATATTGCAATCAATCAACTATAACTATTGGGACACAGAGCAATTTTTAAACAGTGTCGGCAGTCAACAGTAACCTTAAAATCTTCATCTTTCCTCAAAGAAGTACCACTGTTAAATTCCCTGACCTTACAACTTTCTCAAATAGAAAATACTGAAAAATAACTCTTAATTAAAGTCACTTTCATACTATTTAAAAGACTGCAAGACTATTTCTCTGAGCAACCTTTATTTTTCATCTTGCTGTAATAGAGTTCTATAATCCATCAATCGGAACTCCCCCCCTACCTCTTAGAATTAGTTATCTGAAATCCCAACTTCAATAACTAAAGAATAATCACATTGGAACAAATTTGAAAATAGCATTGCCAATTCCTCTCTCCCACCTGCTCTGCCCCTAAAAAAAATGTATTGATCAGAGCCTCGATTGTGTTCTAAGTGGTTAGAAATGTTGAGAACAGATCCTTGGGGAAAAAATTGAGGAAGTATACAAGAAAAGAATCAACATTATTAGCCACATCCAGAGGGATCAAAAACCCCAATAGTTTTGACAGGGCAGAGAGGCTGCCTGACTGATAACAATTTGGTTTTAACCTGGCAAAATGAAATCATCATTCTTTCAAGTAAGTGAACACCAAATTTTCCCAACAGGGTATTCCTTTCCTATGCCCAGGATTCACAAAAGCAAAAGCAGGAAAACTATTGGCATATGTTTCTGGAGATGGCCAGGTAGAAGTAAAAAGCATCATATAAACTGTTCACATTAGAATCTCCATTTAAGCATATTTTAGAAGAGAATTAAAGAAGGGCACAAAACTCCACCAATCATGATGAGACATTTGAACAGTTGTAAAATTTTTGAATGTCTTGGTTACCTTCGAAAAGCGAGCATTTATCCATTTGGTAAAGGTTTTCTTCTGCACATCATTGTGCTCATCTGTGGGAGGGAAAAAGAGACAGGGGAAAGTGTTAGAGTTTGTACCTTTTGTAGGGCACTAAATAAGCTTATTATCCTGGGGAGTTAAAAGTAGTCCTGTGAGTGGGGCTCAATGAAGCACAGCTAATGCAGGACATGATATCTGTCCGGTCCTTCACGTACACAGCCTGACAGCACCTGCAACACGGTGAGGCTCGGGCACCTCTCCCAAGGGACCTGGCGGTCTCACCCTAAGCCGATCATATTGTTGCCAGCTACCAAATCCAGCTTATAAAATATAATCACGATCTGACTTTCTCTCACACATGATATTGCACTGTTGCATTTTGTTTAAGTAAAATTTCAGCATGACCAAAACGTTAGCATGTCCAAAACAAAAATCAAAGTTGTTCAAAAAAACTAATGAATTCATAACTTCCTTCCTTTGAATACCAACCCTCCATCCTCCAGAACAACAGTACATGATTTAGGGTCAATTCTGTAACGCATTTTCCTACAATAGGACTGATAAACAGTTTTAATGATCCTAATCTATACAAAGATTTTACAGACAGAGAAAACAGAGGCACTCAAAAACGTTATTACCAGCTTTGGTTTTGAATACAAGCTCATTTTCTAAGCCACCACAAATGAAATTGACTAAAAAACAAAAGTACCCTTCCTGCATCTCTTGAAGATGCTCAGAATGACTTGTTCACATACAATGAGGCTGTGTGGTAGGACAAAAAGAGCAAAGGGACTTCAGAACCTAACAGCCCACACTCCAATGCACTCAGGGTATGACCTTGGATAAGTCATTATAACGTCTCCTGCCTCATAGTTCTCGCCTGTAAAATGAGGATAAATAATACTAGCTTTGAAGGGAATTGTAAAGACTATTGAATGTATGTGGAAAACACTTGACAATGAGCTAGTGTTCAGGTCATTGTCAGGATTAAAGTGAAAGTGTAGGCAAGGCAGATAAGTAAGTGTACACTTGATGCCTTTCTCTTATTTCCAATTACACTCTTTCAACCTTTCCCCAGTTTTCTATTAAAACCAGCAAAAAAAAAAAAAAGCCATTGTTAGCTTAAAGCCTACCAAGTAGCACTGTAATCTGTAGGCAGTTCTAAATCTCCCAAGAATATCTGGATCAGTGCGGAAAGCCGTGGTTCCATCTGTGTTACTGCTCGGATAATGACCATCCATACCACCGGATGCCTCCACATCATGGCAGCAGAATAATAATGCAGGAGCCTCAAGCGTGGTCTGCCCTGTAGGCGTCAAACCCAAAGGGGCTGCTTTCTCCACCACGCACATAAACACACACCTTCTCACCTATCCCTAACAGGATAATCGTAAGATCACCACTACTTCACTAAGCTCATGTACCTTTGGTGCTTACCCCATTCTGGAAGGAGAGTTTGCAATTAAAAGGTCACTCCTGGAACAAATATATCAGCAGCTTCAGAGAAGAGTGCACTTCCACAGATCCATAAAGGTAATTGGAGACTGACTCCAAGACACTAAGGAAGCCGCTAGCAGAGGAAACAAAACTGCTGTCTAAGAAACTTGTGGATGTTAATGGTATTGAGAGGTGACCTTCCTTCTAGAAAGGACAATGAAGACAGCCATCACCCCCATTTCAGCTTTCTACCAGCCGCTCAATGCCACACATAAGCCATTCATCAACCAAGAGGACTTGCTTACATACTGAAGGTCTGAGCCTTTATCGCCAGGGGGATTATACTTGGAACATAAGGCCACCACCACACTTCAACCTGCAGAGGGTGCTATACCAGACTCACCAAAATGAATTAAGTATTAAATATCAATTTTCGAGGAGCTTGGAAAATCCAATTATTTGTCCCACTAGATTCAAAAGGATTTATTTCATAAACTTTTCCATATACATTATTCTATAATCCTATTAATAAAAAATATAGAAAGGTCATGAATCAATATTAAATTCTCTTAGTTTCATAACATGCATACAACTTTAGAATTTGGGGCCATAAAAATGGGAAAAAAAAAACTAAGGGAAAAATATTATTACACTTTATGTTTTCTTCACATAAATGCTCTTTTCAGAGCACTTAACTTTAATTTTAAAACATATTAAAATACTTGATGCTATGTAGGTTTCTCTCCTGATAAAAAGTTGACAAAGAAACAAGCACCTGTTAACAAATTATAAATAAGGCCTTTCTATTTTATCATATGTACAATAAAATCAAAATTTAAAGTGGATTTCCCCCTATATAGACATATTTATAAAAATTAGCAAGGTAAAATTTCTATAATAGTCTTTATTCTTTGGGTATAGTCAATATCTAAGTATTTGATAAAGTATTTGCCTGTACAGCAGGGCGTGTGGCTCACACCTGTACTCTGGGAGGCCAAGGCAGGAGGATTCCTTAATCCTCAGAAGTTCACAATCAGCCTGAGCAATAGGGAGATGCCCATCTGTACTAAAAATAGAAAAAATTAGACCTGCGTTGTAGTAGGTACCCACTTGAAAGGCTGGGGCAGGGAGATCACTTGAACCCAGGAATTTGAGGTTGCTGGGAGCTAGGCTGACGCTATGGCACTCTAGCCTGGGCAACAGAATGAGAGTCTATCTCAAAAAAAAAAAAAATGCACTTGCTTGTAAAAGAAAAATTGTCTAACATCCAAGTGTTTCAAAAATACTCCAAAATTTATAAACACTTCTGCATTCATTTTCCTAATATAGTTAAAAAGGGAAAAAGAAAATGGGATTCATATTTCTATAAGCCTTTAGTTTGCATTTCTCTTTTCTCAGACACACACACACACACCTTGTTTCTAACAGACAGAAATGTAATAAAAGAACAAGAATTTACCCAGTGGCCTTTCAATTATGAGATTAGAAACGCAATACATTTGGAACACTTACTAGTATATAACTGACCTCCACATCAGGAAAACTAAGGTAAATATCCTTGGCCCAGCTATCTGTATCAGACCAGAGAAAACAGATTAGCAGACTGGTAAAGGAGCAAATGAAAGACTGTCACGCTATTCTGACCCATCATTTTGCCCTCTAAGAAATTTATACAGAACTTCAACAGTATCAAATTATTTCAACTCTTTCCATCAAGCCAATTAGCTCTATTAATTTCTACAAAGCAAAAATGTATATGTAGATAATAAACTTACATATAACATGAATTTATATGCAGTTCATTTATACATGATTCTTTATGCATGAAATGAGTAAAAATAATTTACACTACAAATCCACCTTTTTCTGATGTATTATTTCAGGTTTTTAAACTCAAACAACTATTTTCTTTAGATTTGGATTTAGGAAAAGCATTCGGCTTCTGAAAATCTTTGCTGGTTTAGCAAATCTTATCCATTAATGATCTTTCTCCATTAGAGGGACAAACACGAGACTGAATTAGGAGAAGAAAAATGTGTTAAATCCCTCAAGGCTGCTTTTCGAAATTCTTACTCTAAATACTTTGCTCTTCTTAAAATGCTTCTGACATGCTTACACAGATCCAAGGGCCTTCCCTGAGGCCTCGCCTGGAATTTTATTTCTATGCAAAGAGAAGGAAAGCAACAAAACTACTTGATAAATCTTTAAGGAAACCAGTTTGAAAATGTTTTCACTCCACCAGTTCAAATGCACATCAAAAATTCTTTTTGCAGAACTTGCAGAGTAACAGATCTCTATTTAAACCCTCAGCTGGAAATAAGGCAGAGAAATTAGGAGTTGTTTCCCCACAGAAGCACGCAAATCTTGGGAAGATGTACGCCACCACTGAAGCTCACTGCTCTTAGGGAGAGAGCATTATCCTCTGGTAAATGTTTCGAAGCAATTGAAGAGTGTCCAATTGTCTGGCACTAACCTAATAGGAGTTCCATAAAATGCAGCTATTCGGAAAAGAAGTCCCTAGTCTTGAAGCCAAAAAAGAAATGTCTCGTTGTATGATTTAAAACTGTGGATTGACTTTATTGAGGCCTCTTTCACAAACACGAAATTTAACACAGCCTAGAAAGTCAATTTCACATTAGCAAAAAAGATTATTTCGGAAGCATTCCAGACTATGCTCCCACATCTTTTCCTGGGTACTGTATGTGAATCACCCCCACTATAAAGCTACTTCTCAGACATAGTTCACACCATTCTACTCGCTTCCTCATATCAAATTTGTTAGTGTCTGAACAGCAGTTCATTTATTCAAACAATATGTGCTGAAATGTCACATGGAAATAATAAATATCATATAATAATCTGTAAAATACTACAAATGTGTAGAAAAAGAAAAAAAACAGAGCCGACATGACACAGTTTTCCTTCAAGCTGAGTGCTTAAACTCCCTAAGTTTCTTTCAAAATCTGACATCTTTAGAGGACCCCAAAAAAAGCCCAAAACTAAAAATGCACTTTTCAGTCTCAAAACTACCTAAGTATACAAGAAATTTAGATAATTTAACATTCCAAATGATTTTTTTTTTTTTTGAGATAGAGCCTCAAGCTGTCACCCTGGGTAGAGTGCTGTGGCATCACAGCTCACAGCAACCTCCAATTCCTGGGCTCAAGCGAGTCTCCTGCCTCCGCCTCCCAAGTAGCTGGGACTACAGGTGCCCGCCAAAACGCCTGGCCATTTTTTGGTTGAAGCTTTAAACTGCATTTTTTGCGGGGGGGAGGGCAGCAGGTTAAGTTTGAACCCACCACCTCCAGCATATGGGGCCAGTGCCCTACTCCTTTGAGTCTTGCTTTTTTTTTTTTTTTAAAGAGACAGGGTCTCTGTCACCCAGGCTCCAGTACAGTGGCCTGATCATATCTCACTGTAATCTCTGATACCTGGCCTCGGGCAATCCTCCTCCTAAGTGAGACCACAGGCGCAGACCTCCACACTCAGCTTATGTTTTAATATTTTGCAGAGACAGGGTCTCACTATGTTCCCAGGCTAATGTCAAAATCCTGGCCTCAAGTGATCCTCCTGTCTCAGCCTCCAGCTCAGCATTGGGACCAGAGACATGTGAGCACTGCACCCAGACTAAAAACAAGACTTCTGCTTCACTCGATAAGACGGGAAATAAAAGTGGAAATGGATGGAGTGAAAGGAGAAAGAAAACTCCATTTTTCAAAGAAGGCCGAATGCCAGAGAAAGAAGCGCTGTAAATTGCCCAGTATCACCCACCAGTAAGCCCCAAACACAAGCAGGTCTGACTGAGTTCTGGGCCCAGATCTGATGTACTGCCTAGTAGCATTAGGTTGAAGAGAGCTTAATGGAGAAAAGGAGCCTTTAAAATACATCTTGAAAGACAGGTGAAGTCTGGTTCATGCGAAGATCAGAAGAAGGACAGAAAATCAATACCATCTTCTTTCAGCCTCAGACTCAATACCTGACAACAAAAAGCATATTGAGTACAACTGTGTATCTTCAAGAAAACACAGAGGCCTAAAATGTATAACGACATCAAAATAATAAGCTAACGTAACCCCAACTGCAGAGTTTCCAATCCTGAAAACGGTTTATACTCATAAAAAGGAAGAGTACAGAGTTAAGAATACATGCTTGAAAAATGTTTTTGTAAAAAAATCAAGAAGAAAACAAAACCTGGTAAACTCAAATTCTGCTATCATGAACCTTCCACTCTGCTCCAAATCTCATGACAATCTGGAGCCAATGGGTTCTAGAACATCCACAGGCCTGCCTAAATTTATAATTTGTGTCACTTTCTATATCTGAGGAACTTTTTTGTTCCAGCTGATAACCAACCTACCCCACCAAAAAATCCACCTTCTATCAGAAACCACACAGGGTAAGCGGAGACAGGTCTACGAGTGGGCAGTTGATGGCATCCCATCCTGAGAATTGAGGGGTCCAGGGCTAGTCCCATGATGAGCACCATAAATCAAATCAAGATCCACGTCTCCTCCTACTCTCAAAACTGCATTGCTTTTTTTTAAGCACCTTTATAGAGATAGTAATGCACATACCACATAATTCATCTATTGTTAAGTTTGCCAATCAATGAGTTTTGGAATATTATTTTATTGTGGCAAAACATACATTACAAAATTTGTGATTTTAATCATTTTAAAGTGTACAATTCAGTAGCATTAATTTTATTTACAGGGTGGTAGAAAAAAACAACATCATCTATTTCCCAAATTTTTTCATCAAGCCAAACAAATTCCATTCATTTCTTAATTAACCATTAAGCAAGAACTCCCCACTACCCCTCCACTCTAGCCCCTGGCAAACTCTAATGTACTTTCTCTCTCTATGCATTTACCTGTTTTAGAAATTTCATGTAAGTAGAATCATATAGTATTTGATTTTCTGAGTCTGGTTTATTTCATTTGGCATCATGTTTTCAAGGTTCACCCACTTTTCAGCATGTACCAAAACTTGACTCCTTGATAAAGCTGAATAATATTCCACATATCTAAATATATACACCACCCTTTACTTATCCATTCATCTAAAAATGGACACTCGAGGTCTTTCTACTTTTTGCCTATTAAGAACAATGCTACCATTCTGAGGAACCCCCAAACTGTTTCCCACAGACGCTGCATCATTTTACACTGCCACCATAATGTAAGAAGCTTCCGATGCCTCCAAATCTTTACTAAACTAACACTTGTTATTTTGCTATTTTAATTTAAGTATAGTCATCCTCGTAGGTATAAAGTGGCATGTCACTGTAGTGCTGATTTTCATTTCCCTAATGACTCATGATGCTGCCTTTCAAAAATGCGAAAACCCCGAACTTAAGAGATATCCTGAAGACTTTCTCAACTAGTTCAAGTGCAACAGCATGCCACCCTGAAGTAGCTGGGGTTCAGAGACAGTTTGTTTGCATCTAATCCGCACAATATTACAAAACTTATTAGTTTACCTCAGAAGAATTATTTCCAAAATTAAATGTAGCCTTTGATTCTTGAGCTCTCTCTCATTTTAGTTTATTTACCTCTTACCTATTTTTTTTTAAATACTCTTTCTTTTGAAAAACTTCAAGTTTTCTTCAACAATACACAAGAGGTAATATTTTCCTGCTTGCACTTTCTAGAGCTGCTAAACTTAACCTGAAAGGACATCTACAAGATTTATAGGCATCTGGAACTATTTGAAATCTTCCCTCTGGAAATAAATTTTGAAAAAAATTCTAAGTATTCTAGATATCAACCATATAATATATGTTGCAAATGCAAAGGAACAAGAACTCAATTTATGAAGGTAGAAAATGTAAACCTTACAAATACTTCACTTTAGATTTTTTTCCTGGGAGTGAAGATTTTTATTAAAATCACTTAAAATGTCATAGAAGAAAGAAGGGTTATTTAGAAAAAGCTGAATGAGTCATACTGATATCAGTCATTGTCATGAAAAGCCCATAGAAAACAATTGTTTCAGTGACTGATAAACTAATTTATAAAAGAAATTTTCTATGAAGGCTTGGCACAGTGGCTCACGCCTATAATCCTAGCACTTTGGGAGGCTGAGGCAGGTGAACTGCTTAAGCTCACAAGTTCGAGACCAGCCTGAGCAAGATCTACTGATAATGAAAAATTGAGGCAAGAGGATCTCTTGAGCCCAAGAGTTTGTGGTTGCTGTGGGCTATGATAGCAAGGCATTCTACTAAGGGCAAAAAGTCAGACTCTGTCTCAAAAAAAAAAAATTCTAATAAAATTCAATTCCTAACTTTATTCTTATCAAACATTATGTTTTCTACATACCATGTACAGAAATCTCAAGAAAGAACAACTATTTCATGAACATATAATTCTTGATGTATGAAAATGCATGCAAGAAAAACAGAGAAAAATTCTGAATATAAAATACATTTCCAGTGATCTGACCTTCAGACTGTCTCATGACAAGTTCTATGTTAATATAGAGCAAAAACATGTTCATGCTCACAAATACCCCACAAGTAGTATTCTCATTTTAATTACTTTATTTCAATTCATTATTTTTCTCATGTTATGAGGAATTTCCCTCAAAAATCCATACAATAAAACAATATAACATCCAAGAAACAGTAATTCTCAAATAAACAAACAAATTCTCAAATGGACAAAAATAACCAAAGAGAAAGAGAATAAAACTTCCAGTACCCAAATACTTCTGTGCATTCATATGTAGGAATGCTATTATTTTCTACAGAGCTGATGTGGAAAACCTTTAACTGTGTACCGTATGTCTTTATCATCATGACACTGAGCCACCATACTCAAATAAAAAGTATGTATGTGGAATAGCGGCAGCTGGAGTCAGCGTATGAGCACTGTAAAAGCCAATGATAACATTCTGAAGCTAGCAATTCCAGTGAATCAAAAGATGGCAGTTGGCTTCCCAACAATTCACATAAGGTTGAATACCATCCTTTGAATTCTGCCATGCAGGAGAGTCCCCAGCTAGCACCAAACAACGTCCCTATGAGTCCCTCAAAGAACTCATAGGTCAAAAATAAAGTGTCTCCAGCCTGATGCCAATTGTCTGGGTAACTTAAAGGCCAGAATGAACATGGTGGAGGTACCAAGCCTTTTCTACTACACCCTATCATTGGAGACTCTCCCTCGATTCATCCTCTTCAATTTCAGAACACACCACCTTCTTCTGCCAGTCTCATTTTTTTGAACATTCAAACGTCCCTCCATCCTGTATCCCTGAATAGTCCTTTTTAACATCCTTCCCTAGACCTGCCCTGGGCCTAGGCCTCATTTTGCAATTCTTGGCCACAAGCCCTCCCTGGCGGCACCAGTCTGCCCCTCAGCGGCAAGTCCAACACTCTTAGAGCGTGTCTCTTTCTAACAATTCCCTCCTGGAGTGTATTTGTGCACCATTTTTCCTCTTCTCAAAACTTCCTGTATAACATTTACCATATCCTTTAGAAAATTTAAACACATATTATTAACTTAAAGCAGAGGTTTCAAACACTGCTGTTCACAAATCTCTAAAAGAACTCCCGTGTACATTTTTTAAGTTGACAACTAATACTTATCACAAATATATATAGTTAAAAAGATGTAATTTCTAGCATATTGTTAAGGAGATACAAGTTTAGCTCATTCAATTAATAGAAAATTCTCCTCTGTTACCTAATTGGCAAAACTAGCCCTCGCTGTCAAACTAATCAGCCAATTCAGACTTACTTTCTGACAAGAGTAGTCTGATTCTAGTGTTCTATTTAAAAACCATGTGAATGAATGTCCCCAGGGGGAAGATCTAAGATGGATGGATGGATGGATGGATGGATGGATGGATGGATGGATGGATGAATGAATGGATGGACAGAGAAATGAATGGATAAATGGATGAATAAATGGATAGACGTATGGAGAGATGGATAGATAAATGGACAGATAAATAGATGGATAAATGGATAGATGGATGGAGAGATGGATGGATAAATGGACGGATAAATGGATAGATGGATGGAGAGATGGATGAATGGATGGATGAGTGGATGAATGGATGGATGAGTAGATGAATAGTATCTGGGCAGAAAGGCCCTGAATACAATAAGACATTGACCATTTTAATCATTCTGCAGAAAGAGCTCTTTGCTTTGCATCCTTAATTTGTCCCCTTGTTTGGTGCCTTGCAGCAATGCACTAAAGTAAGATTAGGGGGTGGTGTATGTGAAAGATTGGGAGCATTTGTTTTTGTAAGTGGAGAAGAAGAATGATGAAAGAAAAGATGGAAAAAAGACAAGGGTCCAGGCACAGTGTCTCACACCTATAATCCTAGCACTTTGGGAGGCTGAGGCAGCTGGATTGTCTTGAGTTCAGGAGTTCGAGACCAGCCTGACCAAGAGTGAGATCACATCTCTAAAAACAGCCAGGTGTTGTGGCGGGTGCCTATAGGCCCAGCTACTTGGGAGACTGAGGCAAGAGGATCATATGAGCCTAAGAGTTTGAGGTTGCTGTGAGCTGTGACGCCATGGTACTCTACGAAGGGCAACAAACTGAGACTCTGCCTCAAAAAACAAAAAAAGAGAAAGAAGGTCCCTAGAATGGCTTCTTAGTTACCTTACTATCAGAAAAGCTTGCCGTGGTCACTATGAGGCACACAGATCCCAGTGTGCGAACAACTCTGAGGGGGTCACAGCCATCCCAACCCAGTTTAACCCTGTGATGGCGTTGAGCTGTAGTTAATCAGGAAGGCTAAACATCACAGTGGGCCACTACAAGGACATTGGTTATCTTTGTTGTCATCAACAGAAGAGACGTTGCTAATTAATCTAATGAATGTGACCAATGTGCTTTTACTGTAGTTTGGTAATTGCCATAATTAGAATGTTACAAACATTCTCCCACTGGTGAACACAGTGTTATTAAATGACTATGGACTGGTCAAAATATTTTCTAGACATGCACTACCATTGATTGACCAGAGTATAAAAATGTAGTGATTCTGGGAGGCTAGATCCCTATAGGCCCTGTGTTCAGCCATCAGCTGGGAGGAGTCTAGTTACCTGATGCTGATTTTAAAAGTAACTAAATCCCACTCCCTAGGACAGCATCATCCAAGAGAAACATAATGCGAGACATACACATAATGTTAAAATTTCTATCAGCTGCATTTAAAAGAGCAAAATTAATTTTAATAATAAGTGCTATTTAACCCAATATCTCCAAAATATTACCAAGTCAACATCTACTCAATATTTTTAAAGATCTTGATATTTTACAGTCCTTTTTCTTACTAAGTCTTTGAAATCAGTGTGTATTTTACATCGACAGCACAACCTGGATCAGCACAGTTCAAGTGCAGAGCAGTCAATGCAATGAACTGCACAGTCTAGACATTTTTGTATTTACTTCAACTGTGACCTGTGACCCTCATGTCCTTCAAAAGGACAGAGAGCTACAGCTTACCAAGTCTGTGTAATAGGATGTATGAAATGTTTTTTGAGCCTGCTTACTGAAAATGATTGTTCACTGAATGGCAATGTTCATGACAGAATCTGGCCTGAAGTTCATAATCCTGATACTAAGACAGGATTCACACCTTACTATTAGGCACTTGGTGTTAAACATTATCAATCAAAAATAAAGCAAAAATTAATAGTTGCACATGACCCAACGGGCTTAGGTCACTTTGTAAGACTTCTGGTCCAAGAAACAGACTTAAGAATTGGAAGTATTTCCAAGTCTTGTTATAGTCACTGCTTAGAGTTTTATATTTCCTACTCATTTAATGAAAATAAGCTGTGCATCTATTTTATAAAAAGCACTGAACAAAGAAACAGTTAACATTTACTGTGCATCAACCATGTGTCAGTCCCAAAAGTGATCTAGGTGCTGTTTTTGAAAAGCTGTGGTCCTGGGGTGGAGGTGGGGACGGGGTAGGTGAAACAAGTGCCAAAGTAACAGATAAACAATGAAAACGAACATACCAGGTACAGACACTTCATAAATTCATAGGAAAAATTCAGGGAAAGATTTGAGGAATAGGCATTTGAGCCAGGCCTTGAATTGCTGCTTAAGGCACAAAAAAAATGGTTAAGAAGCCCGCTATGGAAGAGAGAACAGCTGCAGTCTCCTGAGCAGCTGGGAAAACAGGCCCCTACCACCACACCTGGCTAATTTTTCTAGAGACAAAGTCTCAGTATTGCTTAGGCTGGTCTCAAACTCCTGAGCTCAGGGGATCCTCCCCCCTAGGCCTCTCAGAGCGCGAGGATTATAGGTGTGAGCCACCAGGCCTGGCCTCTTTGACCATTTTTGATCATAGCTGCAAGTCCATTGAATTTTGGAAACAGGCTACACATCTAGATTGCAAAGGACTTTGATGACCCCAGTAAGAGTTCCGATGAGAAGGCTCTGCAGACCGCTGACTTCCTCTGAGCAAAGGTGTGACATCATCTGAAGTATGCTTTAGTGAAATAAATATGAAAAATGGATTCATGGAGAGGGAGGCTGGAAGACAGCAAGCCAGTTTGAGGCTTGTTATAATCCCCCATGTTGCACACGGGAAAGACTGAAGGGACAGAGAGGTAAGGAGACAAGAAAGGGAGAGATGGAGGTGACAGGTATTGACCTGTGACGGTGAGGTTGTTGGGGGACTTGGAGGCGGGGGCTATGATCTCTCTGTACTATGCATTCCATTCCCAATGAGACCCGATGGTTCTTTGGTTCCAAATTTTAATATTTTTGACTCACATATTCATGATGAGAACACTTCAAATCTACTCTTTTAGCAATTTTTAAGTATACGCAGCACCACTATTAATTACAGTCACCAACAGATCTCTTGAACTTACTCTTCCTTAAACACCCTTTGATCAATATGATCCATCTCCTTATTCCTCCCTGCTGGACGAGACTACTGAATTATCTATCATAAGAATAATAAAGGAGAAAGTGCAGCCCAAGAAATTCCCAGGCTTTTGGGTAACTTGAAGGATGGTATTGCCTCTCCATTAAAAAATTAAATTAACAGGGAGGCGCCTGTGGCTCAGCAAGTAGGACGCCGACCCCGTATATCGAGGGCTGCGGGTTTAAACCCAGCCCCGGCCGAACTGCATCAAAAATTAGCCGGGCGCTGTGGCGGGCACCTGTAGTCCCAGCTACTTGGGAGGCTGAGGCAAGAGAATCGCTTAAGCCCAAGAGCTGGAGGTTGCTGTGAGCTGTGACTCCACAGCACTCTACCAAGGGCAATAGAGTGAGACTCTGTCTCCACAAAACAAAACAACAAAAACAACAAAAAATTAAATTAACAAATACAATTTTTTTTTAATGCACAGGAAAAGAAATCAATCAGGGAAGGAAGCTCCTCTTTGCACATAATGAGTTAGGGGCTGACGAGGATACTCGGGGTGAGGGGACATCAAGCAACCAGTAAAACTGTAGGAGAGGGGCCCCAAAGGAGAAAGGATTCCCACCGAGGAGCTCAGACCATCAGGAGAGGCCAGGTTTCCCAATGTACGTCCATGGGAACCATTTAAAAGTAAACCTTCATGCAAAAATACAGCCATTAAAGTGACATTAAGGTACATATAATGAATATATATTAAGGAGTAAAAAGGCAGATCATTAAAGCATGGGGGCTCCTGCCTATAATCCTAGCACTTTGGGAGGCCGAGGAAGGTGGATCCCTTAAGCTTAAAAGTTTGAGACCAGCCTGAGCCATAGTGAGACCCTGTCTCTACTAAAAATAGAAAAACTGAAGAGGATCACCTGAGCCCAAGAACTAGAGGTTGCTGTCAGCTATGATGCTACAGCACTCTATTCAGAGTGCCAGAGTGAGACTCTGTCTCCAATAAAAAAAAGAATACCTATAGTGTTTCATTAATACATCGTATGCATGGATGACTAGAAAGTCAAGTGCCAAAATATCGGTAGCGGGAAGATTCTAAGCGATTCTTACATTCTCTTCTTGTTAGATATTCTTTAGAAGTTTTTAATAATACTTCTGTAACGTTTTCTTTTAAAGCACCGGTCCTATAAAAGGCATAGTTTTCTCCACTTGAGTGAGAATCAGTAGGAAAGGAGGAGAATTTGGCAACTGAAAGAAAAATAAACTGTGCTGACGCAAGGTCCATCTGTCTCTCTGTCGGCTTTGGTGGCGATGGTGACTTCGGCATGTCTGTAATTCCATGCAGACAGGAAGGAGTGAGGAGGGAGGGGGATATTGCAGATGCCACCACGCAAGCTCCCAAATCCCGGAGGAGGGGAGACAGAAGCGTAACGGGAGCCAAGTCAGGTCCTAAACTAGGCAGAGTTAAAGTCACATAGTTCTAAAACTGAAAGTCACCAGGTTGAATTATTTTATTTGCAACTGCCTTTCCAGTGAGTTTCCCACCTCCAGGCTGAAGAGACAATTAGCCGGACGTAAAATAACCGGGTTTACAGAAGTGCCTTTCTTCCCATATTCAAGTCTACTCACTTCAGAAACACAGAGGAGGGGATTGAATCCTTGAAAATACACCTTTTGCAATCAATTAAAGTATTTCAGGGCCAGATGATCAGGGTGCTAATCAGTTATTAAGAAGGGAAGAAAAATATAGATGATTAATGCAAGATGGTAACTGCATGCTACCAAGACATCACATCGGCCTACACAGGTTTCCTCAAAGGCCTAATGTTTTACTCACTTCCAGAAAAGGAATATAAACCTGGAGAAACATGAGGATATTCTGCCCTTTACTGATGTCCTTTCATGCCAGATCCTAGAAATGCAATTTTTAAAATAAGAAAAATCAGAGTGTTTCTGAAGTGCTTTTTGGAGATTGTCTTATACCGATATTATTTGGTTTCTAGCTGGAATATTCTAATTGTTGAGCCATAACAAGTTAAAACCAAAATGTAAGACCACAGAAAAGGAAGAAGAGTCATTTTGATAATTAAATTTGCAAAATGGCAAGTCCACTAAAATGCAATCCTGTGTCCAAGATAAATATTTATAAAAAGCAGGGAAAACATGTCAGAAAGGGACACTGCATTTCCCTTTGAAAACTCAGGAGTTTTCTTCCCATGGATGTCACATTAAGGAACTCAGCCTTGAAGGCATGGAATACTTTGCTTAAAAGGGTGTAAGTGAAAGTTAATGAGTAAAATAAATACTTAGTCTCAAACTGAAAAATGTATACTTTCTTGTTTTCAACTTAACATAACTCTGTAAAATATTCACATCAGCTTCGGATACATTTTCAAGTGAAAATCTTATTCAGGGGGTGGAGCCTGTGGCTCAAGGAGTAGGGCACCAGTCCCATATACCGGAGGCGGCGGGTTCAAACCCAGCCCCAGCCAAAAGCTACAAAAAAAATAAAAATAAAAATAAAATAAATAAACACTTATTTAAAAAAAAAAGAAAGAAAGAAAGAAAGAAAATCTTACTCAGGTAGGATTGGAAAGGACAGACAAACTCCTTAGAATGCACACAACCACAAGAAACCTCATTTTCAGGCCAACCCCGAATATGAGGGTACTGATAATCATGTTCTACCCTTACAAGTATTAAAAATTTGGGTTCTGCCCCAAATCAGCACTATCTTTTCTTATTTATTGTTATTACACAAATCAGTCAATCCATTAAAACTATCTTTATTTAATAGTCTACTCTGAATCTGACATTTATTCACCTTTTTCTCTTTTTCATACAGAGTCTCACTCTGTCACCTGCACAAATCAGCTAAGCCATTAAAACTATCTTTCTTTAATAGTCTACTGTGAGTCTGATATTTATTCACCTTTTGCTTTTTTTCTTTTTTTGATACAGAGTTTCACTCGTCACCTGGGCAGAGTGTAGTGGCATCATCATAGCTCACTGCAATCTCAAACTCCTGACCTGAAACAATCCTCCTGCCTCAGCTTGCCAAGCAGCTTGGACTAATGGTAAACACCACGACACTCAGCAAATGTCTCTATTTTCAGATGGCCTTGCTCTTGCTCAGGCTGGTCTTGAACTCCTGAGCTCAACCATCCTCCTGCCTCAGCCATCCAGAGCACTAGGATTCCCGTCGTGAGCCCCCCAGCCAGACATCTATTTGCCTGTTTAAAAACATTTGTAAATTCAGTCTGAACCATCACCATGTATAGGAAAGTTGATAATTATCTTCAGTGTAAAATAGGTCTTCCTTTCATTTGCCATAAACATACTTCAAGCTTCAAAAAGTCCAGATTAGTTTAACAGTTGAAGATTAGAAGAATAAGTTTATGAAATAAACTCTCCTGAAATAAGTAAGCTTATAGATGATAATTATATCTTCTTTCCACTTTTATCCTTTTAAACTGACAGGTACTAATCATTTTAGTCACTTTTACAAAAACAACAAAAGCATTCACTCCAGGACTTGGGTTTCCTTCAATAGAATACCTTTCACTGTTAAATCATTTAAGTAGGAGACCAGAATCTCAGATAGTAATCCATGTGCACAGTCAACATGACTTTGCAAGGAAGGATAATGTTCTCTGCTTTCTTTCTTGTTTCCTTCCTAATGGCACCATAAAACCTAGTGTCCTTTTACACCAGGGCAATACAATGACTGTGTCTTCTGGGAACACTACAATTACTCCTTTCCTTTCCTGATCCTATGGACTATACAAAATATAATTCATGGTGATGATGTTTTCCTGGAGGTTAGCAAGAATGAATCAAACAAAAAGGTTTGGATGGATAATCTGTGTCCACCATGACCTTAGATCCTGTCAAAGAGAAATTGGGTCTGAGTTAAATGCACATGTAATAATATACCCAAAAGAATTGAAAGCAGGGTCTGAAGGAGATATCTGTACACACACATTCATTGGAGCATTCTTCACAATACCTAAAAGGCAGCATGGTCAGGCACTGGGGCTCACGCCTGTCATCTCAGCACTCTGGAAGGCTAAGCAAGAGGAGTGCTTGAGATCAGGAGTTGGAGACCAGCGTGAACAAGAGTGAGACTCCATCTCTACTCACAATAGAAAAATTAGCTGGGTGTCATGGCTGAGCCTGTCGTCCCAACTGCTCAGGAGACTGAGGCAGGAGGATCACCAAGCCCAGGCATTTGATGTTGCAATGAGCTGTGATGACATCACTGCACTCTAGCCAGAGTGACAAAGTGAAACCATTTCTCAAAAAAAAAAAAAAAAGCAACCCTAGTGTCCGCGAACAGATCAATGAATTAGCAAAATATCCTTACAATAGAATATTATTCAGTCTTGAAAAGGAAGAGAATTTTGACAAAAGCTAAAATGTAGATGCACACAGAGGCCATTCTGCGAAGAGACATAAGCCAGCCTGATAAGAACAGCTATGGTATGACAACACTTACATGCAGTACCTGGCAAAACTTGTAGGAACGGAAAGGAGCATAGTGGTTGCCAAGGGCTGAGAGGAAGAGGGGAGTCAGGACTTAATGCTTAATGGGTATAGATTTTCAGTTTTTCAGCATGAGAAGTTCTGGAGAAGGACGGTGGTAATGGTTGCATAATAATACGAATACAAATTTAAAATGGCTAAAATGATAAATTTTATGTTACATGAATTTTACTAAAATTTTTTTAAATGGGGAGGGAAACATATTTTCTTTTGTTTCTGTCTTTGAGATAGAGTCTCACATCATTGCCCTCAGTGGAATGCCATGGTGTCATAGTTCCCAACAACCTCAAACTCTTGCGCTCAAAGGAATTCTCCTGCCTCAGCCTCCCTGGTAGTTGCCACAATGCCTGGCTCTATTTTAGAGACCAGGTCTCGCTCTTGCTCAGGTTAGTCTCAAACTCCCGAGCTCAGGCAATCCACCCTCCTTAGTCTCCCAGAGCACTGGAATTATAGAGTTGAGTCACCTTGCCCAGCCAGCAACACACATTTTCATGTCCATGTCCCTGTAACTTTTATTTTTTTGTTTTCTTTGGTTTTTTTGTTTGTTTGTTTTGCAGACCCTCAGTAGAGTGCCATGGTGTCACACAGCTCATAGCAACCTTCAACTCCTGGGCTTAGGCGATTCTCTTGTCTCAGCCTCCCGAGTAGCTGGGAATACAGGCGCCCGCTACAGTGCGTGGCTATTTTTCTGTTTTGCAGTTTGGCAGAGGCAGGGTTTGAACCCGCCACCTTCAGAATATGGGGCTGGCACCCTACTCGATGAGCCACAGGTGCCGCCCACACTGTGAGTTTTAAAGAAGAGATATTAATGTGCCTCTACGATACATTCCCCCCAAAAAATGGGGAAA
The DNA here is from genome assembly GCA_963573935.1 of Arctocebus calabarensis. Taxonomy (NCBI): domain Eukaryota; kingdom Metazoa; phylum Chordata; class Mammalia; order Primates; family Lorisidae; genus Arctocebus; species Arctocebus calabarensis. The sequence continues at coordinate 17,565 of CAUYON010038887.1, read as the reverse complement.
TCTCACTTGGTTCCAATTTCATTTTTTAAAACTCTTCTTTTCAGAATATCTTCTTTTGGAATATAATTACAGGTAGCCTGAATTCTAGAATCAGAATTGTTTTCACTGTGGCCATGCCCTTAGCCATCCTACTCAAGAGAGAAATGTTTGCTCAGACTCACTGTGGGAGACGTGGCTAGTTGCCTACTCAAGCATCCTTTTTCTCCTTCTTGCTTCTAAGACCAATCTCATTGTTTTCCCTATAGCAAGGGGGCAAGTTAAAAATGTTTACCTCCCCTTTCAACTAGTGACAACCATATGGCCCAGTTCTGGCCAGAGGTGATCAAAAGAACGTTAGGTAGAAAACTCAGGAGAACTATTATTTCACTGATAAAAACAGACTTGACTAGTATGAACATCTTACCCTGGGCCTCTCCTGTTCCTCTGAGAGGAACACAGATGCAGCCACTTTCTCTGAGCAGGTGACTAGTCTGAATTACCTACCTATGGACTGAAGGTTACTTGAGAAAAATGAGTTGTTTCTTATTTAATTCATGGTATCAGTGCTAACTTCAAATTTAACTCAAGCTACACCACTGAGACAAATCTAAGGGAAGAAATTCAGGAATATTTCTGGTCAACAAGATGGAGTGAGACATTCTACCTCTGTAAAAAGGGGGGTTAGTAAGACAGAAATCTAACAGTCCTCATGTCACATGCTGTGTCATTTTGATCCAAGAAATAACACTGAAGGGCAGGTAAATGGAACAGGTGCATGCACTGAGGGTGCTGTCAGAGCCTCAGTCCACAATTAATGTTTTCTAGTCATAAAACTGATGTGTATTAAATGCTCCATGTGCCAGACACAGGAGGAATCATTTGGTACACATTATCTCATTTAATCCCAATAGCCCTACAAGGTAGAACATGGGCTCTGAACCACTCCATTGAATTCCTCTTGGAGAGAGCTTCATGCCTTGAACAATTTATTTAAACAAGGAGATTAATTCTCAATGAAACCTTCTGACATCATCGTCCAAAAGAATGGAAGACTGCACAAATTCCCTGATATAGTTAAACATCAGAATCCCCTGGAGAGCTGTCATAACATACAGATTTCTTGACCCCGGCCAGGCTTAATGAATCAGGTGGTTACAAATCATCCAGAAATGTGAGGGATTCTGGTCTAAGGGAATGTCAACCACCCTATTCTCAAGATACTACAAACATCACAACTTTGTGGCACCAAATAATGAGGAAGCTTACCACCTAAACCATAAATAGGAATCCACCCTCTGCCTGCGTAACTGCAGAACCTACATTTAAAAATACGCTCACTGTTTTCACTAAGACGTAAGAACACCTCCATGGGTCATGTGAAATGGCTGCGGACGGCAACATGCATCTCTTCCACTCACTCTGGGGCCCAGGAATAATGTCTGTCTTGACAAATCGGAGGTCTTCTTCCTACTAGAAAATAGTGTTATTTTATCCACACATTCTATCCCTTTGTCACAGTGGCCAGGCAGTTCAGAGCCAAATTTTATACTATAATTTTCCTCAATCGGGTTTTAAGCGTCATTACTATTTTAATTATTTTTGCTTTACTTTGGAAGGGGGTATTTGAAAACATTTTAATATGAAAGCAATTCATATTCTTAAGGAAGATTTAGACAAACACAAGGAAGAAAATTTAAGTCATCCATTTCCCATCCACCAGGACATAACCTGTGTTAATACTGTACATGTTCCTAGACACTTTTATCTCCTTTTGTTGGAAAAAAAGCAAAAGGCATAGTATTTTATAACCTGCATTTAAAACACATGTTTTCATTACAGAACATATTCCTTAATAACATCATATTTAAAGCTCTTGGATATTTCATTGTCTAGACATTAAACACTTTATTTACCAATACTCTCCATCACTATACATTCTTAATGCTGCTTCCTATTTTTAATAGAAAGTATAATCAATATATTTAGAACTAAAATTTTGTGCACATGCACGACTCATTATTTCCGCGTTCATTCCCTCATTTAAAGAGACTCAATTTTCTCCTTCTCCTCTACTCTTCCTCAGCAGATCCCCTAAAGGTCAGATTTCCAAAGGGATCAGTCCTAGGCATCGTCTCATTTTACTCTTTCCTACTAAGTGGTCATTCATCTACTTACTTCTACAGCATCTGGGTGCAAAACTCCCAACATCATATTATGAGCCCAAAGCTCTCCTGAGAATAGAGGCCAGGTTTGCCTGAGCTCAGGAGTTTGAGACCAGCCTGAGCAAAGCAAGACCTATCTCTCAAAACAGCCAGGCATTGTGGTGGGCACCTGTAGTCCCAGCTACTCAGGAAAGCTGAGGCAAGAGGATCACTTGAGCTCAAGAGTTTGAGATTGCTGTAGACTACAGTGATACCATGGCACTCGACCCACTGTGACAAAATGATACTGTCACAAGAAAGAAAAAGAGCGAGAAATAAAGATCACAAATTATCAGAATGTTTATTCCCAATTCATAATTGCTAAGTCATGGAAAAAGCCCAAGAGCCCATTGACCCACAAATGGATTAACAAATTGTGGTATATGTACACCATGGAATAGTATGCAGGCTTCAAGAAAGATGGAGACTTTACCTCTTTCTTGTTTACATGGATGGAGCTGGAACATATTCTTCTTAGCAAAGTATCTCAAGAATGGAAGAAAAAGTATCCAACATACTCAGCCCTACTATGAAGCTAATTTATAGCTTTCATATGAAGGCTATAACCCAAATATAGCATAAGAATATGGGGAAATGGGCAAGGGTAGGTGAGGGGGGAGGATGGATGGAGGGAGGATAGTTGGTGGGACTACATCTACAATGCACCTTAGAAGGGTACAGGCAAAACTTACTAAATGCAGAATACAAATGTCTTCATACAATATCTAAGAACATGCCATCCATGAAGGTTATGTTAAACAGTTTGATGAAAATATTTCAGGTTGTAGATGAAACCAGCACATTGTACCCCTTGGTTGTATTAATATACTCAGCTACGATTCAATAATGCAAATAAAAAAAAATGCAACACCTGCTTTTTTCTGCTTTCCATTTGCCTGGAATACAGATGACCATCCCTTCACCTTTAGTCTATATTTATCTTTTAAGGTAAGATGAGATTCATGTATGTAGCATATATCTGGCTTGAGTTTTTGTATCCAGTCAGCTAACCTGTGCCTCTTTAGAGGGCAATTTAAACCATTCACATTAAGGGAGAAAAATGATAAACATTTTGAAAGATCAGTGGGCATTTTTGATCCTTTAGCCGTTGTGGAAGTTGGAATTTAAATGGAAGTTTCTGAGTGAGTTTACTTTTGTTTTGGAGGTTTACACTGGTCATTATGGAGGATAGATCTTAGAATATCCTGGAGAGTTATGGGATGTCATTAAAGTATTTAATTTCTCCGTCATCCATGAAACTCAGTTTGGCTGGATATAGGAACATGGGTTGATATTTATTTTGTTTTAGCAGATTAAAAGTTGATGACCATCCTTTCTAGCTTGAAACGTTTCAGCAGAGAGATCTGCAGTTATTCTAATGTTCTTCCCCTTGTTAAGTTATGTTTATCTTGTGTCTTACTGCTTTCAGAATCTTTACCTTCATATTAAATTTAGTGAAGTTAACTATGATGTTCCTGGGGTATGTCTTATTTGGGTTAAGTCATGCTGGGATTCTGAAAGTGTCTGCTATCTGAATTTCAGTGTCTCTTGGCATGTCTGGAAAGTTCTTTGTCATTATCTCAAGAAAAAGGGACTATGTGTCTTGTAAAGCTACTTCATTGCTTTTGGGCATCCCTAAAAGATGAATATTTCATTTCTTCATGTTATCCCAGAGCTCCCTGATAGAATGATCTGTTTTTGCCCTTCATTTCTCTTCCTCTTTGAGTGTTTTGGAGTGTTCAAATGCTCTGTCTCTAATGTCAGAAATTATTTCTTCTACTTGCTCCATTCTGTTACTGAGGGATTCTACTGTATTTCTCAGATTTTTGAGGCCTGCAACTTCTTGTCTCAATGTATCAAAATCTTTGGTCATTTTGTCTTTGAATTGGTTGAATTCTTGTTTGAATCCTTGAGACATCTTTTGGATTACTGCTTGAAATTCTTGTTCCATCCTTTCCTCCATTCCAGTCATCTTATTCAGTATCCACATTCCAAATTTGATTTCTGACATCTCAGCCATTTGTTTATGCATGGTCTCTTATGCTTTGTCTGCCTTAGCATTCATTCGGAAAGTTGATCTACTCTGATTATTCATATTGCCAGAGTTTTGCTGCTGATTCCACCCCATGTTTGTTTTTGACTGTCTAGCTAGATGAGTAAGTAAGGTGAAATTGTATTGGAGACTTCTGGTGTTGTGGTTGACCAGCCCTTCACTAAGAAACTGGAGCTGGTGACTGCAGCTTTTCCTTTACAATTTTGCAAAGGACCTGTATAGTACTACAGTCTGTGACTCTAGAGGTCTGATTGGTGCAATGGGGGAAGTTGGTGCTGTCTTGTATTCAGCTGATCTCTGTCCAATCCCAGTAAATCAGTGACTCTGGGCTGCAGTCTCTACTTTGGAGAAATACAAGCAACTAGGACATCCCATCCCCCCACAGGTAATACATAGAAAGAAGATAATCAGACCTTCCCATTACAACATAACCTTCAAGAGTACTCAGATGATTTGTCCATTCAAGAGTTCCAAACCAGTTGTCCCAAACAGCACCCATTCTCTAACTGGAGAGTTCAAAAGGTCTCCAGCAACTAGATATTAGGAGTCTACTGGTAGCTCAAGTGTGGTTTGAGCACCTCTGGTGATCCAAGGGGTCAGATAAGCCTGTCCAGTGGAAGGTTTGAAGCAAGGGGGTTGATGGCTCTTTCCCCACCTTTCTCACTCTTCTCCACCAGAAGCTGGTATCCCCAGTCTCTGGTAAACCAACCAGCAGTCTCTGTTAACCCAGTATCTTTGTCCCTGTTCTGTCCAATTAGCAAATGTGCCAGGACTATGTGCCTGCCAAAATCAAAGTAGAGTCACTGCCTCCTCCTCGTAGTTACCACCCTATGCCACTGTCCAGCAGGGGAAGCTGATGCCTGCTTGCCTCAGGCACTCAAGCAGCGGGAGAAATTTCCACCTGAGCTCCATCTAAACATGAGTCTATCCTGACAGCAAAAAAACTTCTCCCTCAGCCAGTCTTTGTTGCCACTGTTCTGTAACTCTTGTACCCCTATAAGGTAAGGTCTGGTTCCCTCTGGCAGACTACCTAGTTGGGTAGATGAATGTCCAAAATTAGACCCCGGCCAGGTCACTCTATTAATGCTGGTGTTAGGTGGGAGGTGTCTCCGCTTGAGTTTGTGCACCTCAGCAGTTACTAGGTCTCCACCATAGTGCAGATACCTAAGTCTCCACTTGCAGTTGAGATACACTTTCTCAGGGCCAGGTGAGTCACCTTTCCCTCTATGTCTTTCTGTACTGTTACTGGATTCACAGACACAGCACAGCTGCGCTGCCTCCATCAATGTGATGCCCAGTCCTAGCCAAGAAGTGCAGGCATTCTGGTCTCTGCAGAGGTTGGGCTTCTAGATTGCCAGGTCAGGGGGAAGGGTAAACTGGAAGATTAAAGTGGCAAGTAAAATAATTGTTTATATTTCCTGCCAGACAAGGGAATTCCTGAGCTCACTGCAGGGGCTGTTTGGAAAAGGAGTCCCTACTTCCAGCAATTCCTTTCAGTGGGGTGAGGGAGGAGAGTCTCAGTTCATTGCTCACAAGTAAAAATCCCACAGCAAGCTAGCAACTCTCTTAGGGGAGAGGACAGACACACATCCTGTTGGGGATGGGATCTGTTCCTGAAATTTCTTTCCTTGGAGTTGAAGCTTGCCTTGGCAGGGAAGATGTGCAGTTTACTATCTCTTCTCTCAGCTCCCCTCCTTCATCTTTGTTGGGTTCTTTCTGGCAGTTATCTCTCCCTCTGGACTGGAGCTTCTGTTGAAAGCTGGCTCCAGTCAACCATCTACCCCTATTCCTCCTTGTTCTTGTTGAATGTGTAAGTTGGAGTTAGGTAACCTAGCCAAACAGAGGATTCAGCACAACACAAAACACATCGAAACCAAATGGGCAAATAAACAGACAAAGAGGCTATCAGACACACAAGTACACAGATGCACAGACAATCAGAAACAGCTGCACATACAGACAAATAACAACTAGAACAGAAATGAGGTTAATCAAAAAGAATTTAAAATTTTAAAATTTAAAAAATAATAAAAAATAAATAAAAATAAAAACTCTAAAAATCTGATGTAAGCATTCTCAGCAACCATAAAAAGGGGAAGAAGTGGACGAGACATAAAAGAAAAAAATTATATATTATTAATAAAAAAGAGGAAAAGAATTAAAAAATAGAAGAATATTAACAATAACTCCAGCAGGAAAAGAAGAAAAAAAAGGCACCAACCACCGAAGTATTATTCATATATACATATGTGTGTGTGTGTGTAAATAAAAACAACTGTAGGAAGGATGTTGTAATGGTCAACTTTAATAGGAATGTCTTTATATTGCAATATACTTTCTGGACACCAGGTGGCGATGTGAGTGTTTCCCAGGCTTATACCTGGTTCATGTTTTACTTTGTTACCACAGTTACAGCTGTATCTATCCGGTAGAAGGAGGTGCCTGTCGGGACCATTTCTGGAATTTCAGAATATGTCTGTTTTCCAACTTGCTGCCTAACCTCGGCAGACTTGTTCAAGACAGCACCCCATGTGACCTCCAGACGCGGGGCAAGAGACCACACTGCTCCAGTTTCTCCACTCGGCACTCAGTTTCGCTGCAAACTGGGAATTGCAATCTTCCTTGGGGGTGGGGCTGGTTGTTGCTGGCACCCGCTGTTTCAGCAACAATGCAGAGATTTTTCTGTCAGAGTCCGCGGCTCAAGATTATGCATTTGAGAGTTGCAATCTGCCCAGTTGCTGCACATCCTGAACTACCAGTCTACACAAATAAACCCCATCCCAGAAAGATTAAATCCATTCATTCATACCTACTGTTCCTGAAAAAGGTGCCCATGGTGAGTCACTATTTCCAAATGTGTGTGTTCCTGGGAGGGATACTTTCCCCGTAATTTTCTTTTGAGCAGTCTAGCCCCTGCCACTCTGAACGGCACCTTCTCTGATCACAAATTTCTGCTCAGGAGTCCACACTTCACTGATCTTTCCAAAAAAATGTCTACTTTCCCCACAACAGGGAACAGCAGTCCTCCGTGGGAGAGGGGCTGTTTGCTGCCACCACTGGTGCCCCTTTAAGAGCAGCACGAAAATTTCTCTAGCAGAAACCACAGCTCCAGGTTAGATTTTAAGTTCAGAAATCCAGCTGCTCATTGTATAACCCTTGCTGCCTGTCCACACCAACTTTCCCTGTGGGGGAAGATCCAGCCAGCCTCTTTCTCACCTGTAGGTTTGGGAGAGTTGCACTAGCCATCTGTCCCATCTGCCATCATGCTCCACCTCTATATTTCCATTTCCTAATGTCTTCAACTATTACTTTTCTTAGAGTTTCATAGTTTTGTTTATAGCAATCTTTCATGTCCTTTGTTAGGTAAATTCCTAAATATTTCATCTTTTTAAATTAGTTTATGTGCTGAATTACCTTTATAGATTTACGCATATTGAACTAGCCTTGAGATCCTGGGATAAAGCCCACTTGGTCATGGTGTATAATTTGTTTTTATGTGTTGCTGGATTCAGTTTGCTAGGATCTTATTAAATATTTTTGCATCAATATTCATTAGTGATATTGGTCTATAATTTTCTTTTCTTTTTTATTGTCTTTATAATTAAATCATAGCTAATTTATTACCTGCTTGGTGTGGTGGGCTAACTGGCTCTGTCTTGCTTTCAACTGATCTGTGTCCAATCGTAGTGAATCTGCAACTCTTGTTTGAATTCTCAGTTGTGGAGAAATACCAGCAACTAAGACACCTCAGCCCACACAGGCAACAATTGGAAATGCAAGATCAAAACTTCCCACAACAACAAAACCAGGTTACCACCGTGGATGGTCCTCAGGTTGTTGGCTACTCAGGAGGCTGAGCAAAAGAATTGCCTAAGCTCAGGAGTAGGAGCTTGCTATAAGCTGTGATGTTATGGCTCCTACCAAGTCTGACAAAGTGAAATGCTGTGTATAAGAAAAATAAATAAATACAGTGTCCTACTTAAGTGACTCCACCAAGTTATTCCAGCTGTGATGTAGTTTGGGTCAAACTGCTGTACAAAATGCCAACTGTTGTGTGAGCCTAGTGTGAGGAATCCCTACTGTCAATAGAATGAATAAGGCACAAAAGGGAGATCATGTCTCTCTCTCCCTGGATGGAGGGCTAAGTGTATTAATTCAAACACTTGAGGGACACCAGCTGAAGTTAGCAGAAAAGGCCACTTGTTATCTGTGACCAGAAGTCTGGATCCCAGTACACTCCAGGATGAAGTCACTACATGGTCACCATGAATGAGAGTTGCCTTGTGCTACCATGTTAAGGTTATCTTTATTTCTGCTATGAATGTGGAGTGGCTGTGGGGGTTGTCCTTCAGTGCAAACTGTTACAAAAAGTAGCTTTCTCTACTCCACATTCAATTCCTGCTTTCCAAATTTTGCTTTTGTGTCTACCCAAGGGATTCAACAACCCTTCCTTTATTTTCACGTCATGGGTTTGTTAGCAAGTTGAAGATTATGGTTTATACCTAGTCCTTCCCTGGGATGTTATTGACCATGAACACAAGCCCAAAGATGAGATAGTAATTTCAAAGCCTGATAAGTTCTTCACACAATTCTCAGTTCTACTGTTTCCGATATTTTAATTTCTTCTCAAAAATAGTCATGTTTCTTTTTTTTTTCTTTTTTTTTTTTCATTACATCATAGCTGTGTACGTTAGTGCACTCATGAGGTACAGTGTGTGGGCTTCATATACAATCTGAAATATCTTCATCCAACTGTTTGACATAACCTTCATGGTATTTTCTCATTCATTGTGTGAAAACCTTTGTGTTCTGCACTTAGTAAGTTTCACCTGTCCCTTCTAAGATGGACCATAAGTGTGATCCCACCATTCACCGACTCTCCACCAACTCTCCCCAACCCCTCCCCTCCTTTACCACTTTCCCCTTTTTCTTGTGCTATAATTGGGCTATAGCATTCATATGAAAGCTATAAATTAGCTTCATAGTAGGGCTATATACATTGGATTCTTATTCTTCCATTCCTGAGATACTTTGCAAAGAAGAATGTGTTCCAGCTCCATCCATGTAAATATTAAAGAGGTAAACTCACCTTCTTTCTTTAAGGCTGCATAATATTTTATGGTATACATGTAACACAATCTATTAATCCATTCGTGGATAAATGGGCACTTGGGCTTCTTCCATGACATAGCAATTATGAAGTGGGTTGCAATAAACAATATGGTGCATATATCTTTACAATAATGTGATTTTTGGTCTTCTGAGTATATATCAAGTAAAGGAATTATAGGATCAAATGGAAGATCTATTTTTAGATCTCTGAGTATTCTCCAAATGTCTTACCAAAAGGAACATATTAGTTTGCATTCCCACCAACAATGTAGAAGTGTTCCCTTTTTTCCACATCCACGCCAACATCTCTGGTTTGGGGATATTGTTATGTGAGCTAATCGTATTGGAGTTAGATGATATTTCAAGGAATTTTTGATTTGCATTTCTCTAATTATTAAGGATAGTGATCATTTTTTCATCTATCTGAAGGCCGTGCACCTGTCTTCTTTAGAGAAGTTTCTCTTAAAGTCCTTTGCCCATCCTGACATGGGATCACTTGTTCTTTTCTTGCTAATACATTTGAGTTATCTGTGGATTCTGGTCATAAAACCTTTGTCGGAGGCAGAACCTGCAAATATTTTCTCCCATTCTGAGGGCTGTCTGCATGCTGTACTTACTGTGTTCTTGGCAGTGCAGAAGCTTTATAGTTTCATCAAGTCCCAGTAGTGTATTTTTGATATTGCTTCAATTGCCTGGGGGTCCTTCTCATAAAGTGTTCGCCCAGGCCAATTCTTTCAAGAGTTTTCCCTGCACTTTCTTCTAGTATTTTTATAGTTTCATGTCTTAAGTTTAAATCTTTAGTGCAGTGTGAGTCTATCTTTGTTGGTGGTGAAAGTTTTGGGATCAATTTCAGTCTTGTACACGTCAACAGCCAGGTCTCTCAGCACCACTTGTTAAAAAGGGAGTCTTTTCCCCACTGAATGTTTTTAATCGGCTTGTCGAAGATCAAATAGTGGTAAGTAGTTGGGTTCATTTCTTGGTTCTCTATTCTGTTCCAAACATCTACCACTCTGTTTTATGCCAGTACCATGCTGTTTTGATCGCTATTGAGTTGTAGTACAGTCTCAGCTCTTGTAGTGTGATTCCTCCTGCTTGGTTTTTATTTCTATGTAATGTCTTGGCTATTCGAGTTCTTTTCAGATTCCATATAAAATGCAGTTTTTCAAGATCTTTAAAATATGACAATGGAGCTTTAATAGGAACTGTATTAAAATTGTATATTGCTTTGGGTAGTATGGACATTTTAACGATGTTCACTCTTCCCAACCATGAGCATGGTGTGTTTTTCCATTTGTTGAAATGGTCAGTGATTTCTTTTCGTAGAGTTTCATAGTTCTCTTTATAGATATATTTCACTTTCTTTGTTAAGCAGACGCCCAAATATTTCATCTTCCTTGGCACTACTGTGAAAGGAATAGAGACTTTGACTGTTTTTTCCGGCTTGGTTGTTGTTAGTGTATATAAAGGCTACTGATTTATGAATGTTGATTTTGTAGCCTGATACACTGCTGTATTCTTTGATCACTTCTAAAAGATATATAGTAGAATCCCTGGTGTTTTCTAGATATACAATCATATCATCTGGGAGGAGTGAAAGTTTAATATCTTTTGACATTATGTGGATACTCTTGATTGCCTTCTCTTCCCTAATTGCAATGGCTAAAGCTTCCATTACATTGTTAAAGAGCAAAGGAGACAATAGGAAACCTTGCCTGGTTCCTGATCTAAGTGGGAATGGTTTCAATTTAACTCCATTCAATACAATATTGGGTGTGGGTTTGCTGAAGATGGTCTCTATCAGTTTAAGAAATTTCCCTTCAATACCAATTTTCTTTAGTGGTCTGATCATAAAGGGATGCTGGATATTATCAAAAGTTTTTTTCGGCATCAATTGAGAGAATCATATGGTCTTTATTTTTTAATTGTTTATGTGCTGAATTACATTTATAGATTTATGTATATGGAACCTGCCTTGAGATTAAAGCCCACTTGGTCACAGTATATAATTTGTTTGATGTGTTGCTGGTTTCCATTTGCTAGGATCTTATTGAAAATTTTTACATCAATATTCATTAGTGACATTGGTCTATAATTTTCTTTATTTTATTTTATTTTTTATTATCTTTAGTATAAAATCATTGCTATGTACAAAAGTGCAATGAAGGAATACAATGTGCTGGATTCATATACATTCTGAAACATTTTCATCAAACTGATTAACATAGCCTTCCTGGCAATTTCCCAGTTATTTTATGAAGACATTTATATTCTGCATTTAGTAAGGTTCGCCTGTACCCTTCTAACATGCACCGTAGGTGTGGCCCCACCAATTACCCTCCATCCACCCCAACCTTACTCCTCCTCTCCCCTCCCTTGCCCCTTCCCCACATTCTTGTGTTATAGTTGGGTTATATCCTTCATATGAAAGCTATAAATTAGCTTCATAGTAGGGCTGAGTACATTAGATAATTTTTCTTCCATTCTTGAGATACTTTACTAAGAAAAATATGTTCCAGTTCCATCCATGTAAACATGAAAGAGGTAAAGTCTCCATCTTTCTTTAAGGCTGCATACTATTCCATGGTATACATGTCCCACAATTTATTAATCCATTCATGGATTGATGGGCACTTGGGTTTCTTCCATGACTTAGCAGTTATGAATTGGACTGCAATCAACATTCTGGTACAGATGTCTTTGTTATAATGTGATTTTTGGTCTTCTGGGTATATACCTAGTAAGGGAATTATAGGATCGAATGGCAGGTCAATTTTTAGATCTCAAAGTATTCTCCAAACATCCTTCCAAAAGGAACGTATTAGTGTGCATTTCCACCAACAGTGTAGAAGTGTTCCCGTTCTTGTTGGGTTTTTTCCTGGTTCAGGAATCAAGGTGATGTTTGTTTCATAGAATGTCTTGGGTAATATTTCTTCTTTTCTTTATTTTGGAAAAGGTTGAGTAATATAGTAATTATACTATAATTCTTATAGTAATAAGAATTGGTATATATAACTAATTCTTCTTTAAAGGTCTGGTAGAATTCTGAGGTGAAGCCATCTGGTCCAGGGCTTTTCTTTTTAGGAAGATTTTGTACATTTGATGCTACTTCAGAACTTGATATCAGCCTGTTAAATATTTCCACTTAATTCTAGCTAAGTCCTAGAAGGTGGCATGCTTCCAAGGATTGGTCTTTTTTCTTCAGATTTTCATATTTCTGAGAGTAAAGTTTCTTGTAGTAGTCATTAAAGATTTTTGGAATTTCTGATGAATATGTTGTTATTTTGTCTTTACCATTTCTGATTGATGAGATTAGAGATTTTACTCTTTTATTCCTGGTTAAGTTAGCCAAAGGTTAATCTATTTATTGACCTTTTCAAAAAATCAACATTTTGATTTATTGATCTGTTGTATAATTCTTTTATTTTCATTTTCATTTAATTTTGCTCTAATTTTGGCTATTTCTTTTCTTCTGCTCGGTTTGGGATTGGAATGTTCTTCCTTTTCCAGTTGTTTAAGATGTCCCATTAAGTTGTTAATTTCCTCTCTTTCTGTTCTTTAGAGGAATGCTTTCAGTGCTACAAATTTCCCTCTAAGAACTGCCTATGCAGTATCCCAGAGGTTCTGAAAATTTGTGTCTTCATTGTGATTTTGTACCAAAAATTTGGAAATTTCCTGCTTAATCTCATCAATGACACATCTGTTCTTCAGCATGAAGTTGTTTAGCTTCCATGCTTTTGTTTGAGTATGCAGATTCATGTTGTTATTGAATTCAACTTTTATTCCATGATGGTTTGTCAAGGTGCAAGAAATAATTTCTATTTTTTTTAATTTTCTGAGGTTAGACTTGTGACCTACAATGTGGTTGATTTTGGAGTATGATCCATAGGCTGATGAGAAGAATGTGTATTCAGTTTTGTTGGGATGAAATGTTCTGTAGATGTCTGTTAAATCCAAATGTTGAATGGTCCAGTTTAAATCTAAAATTTCTTTGCTTAGCTTGTTTTGGGAGGTTCTGTCTAACACTGTTAAAGGAGTCTTAAAACTTCCGACTACTATGGAGCTAGAGGAGATCAAGTTGCTCATGTCTGTTAGAGTGTCTTTTATAAATTGAGGCATATTCTGGTTGGGTGCATAAATATTAATAATTAAAACCTCATCATTTTCAGTATTACCTATAATAAATACAAAATGTCCATCTTTATCTTTACTTACTTTGGTTGCTTTAAAGCGAATTGTACCTACGAATAACATTTCATCACCTCCTTTTTTCTCCTTTCCATTTGCCTGGAATATAGATGACCAGCCCTTAACCTTGAGTCTGTATTTATTTTTTAAGGTAAGATGAGATTCTTGGATGCATCAGATATCTGGTCTAAGTTTTTGTACCCAGTCAGCTAACTTATGCCTCTTTAGAGAACATTTTACCCATTCACTTTAATTGAAAATAATGATAAGCCTTTCGAAAGTGATGTGGATATTTTTGATCCTTTTGCCATTGTAGGGTTTGGAATTTGATTGAAAGTTTCTGAGTGAGTTTAGTTTCATGGTGGAGGTATGTACTGGTTATTATGGAGGATAGGTCTTAGAATATCCTGGAGAGCTGATTTTTTGGCAAATTTCTTCAACATATGGATGTTATTAAATTATTTAATTTCTCCATCATAAATGAAACTCATTTTAGCTGGTTATCAGATCTTGGGTTGAAAGTTATTTTGTTTTAGGAGGTTAGAAGTCAAAATAACTCCCTTCTAGCTTGAAAGATTTGAGCAGAGAGATCTGCAGTTATTCTAATATTCTTCCCCTTGTAAGTAATGGTTTTCTTGTGTCTGGCTGCTTTCAGAATCTTCTCCTTCATATTAACTTTAGTGAAGTTGATTATGATGTGCCTGGGGTATGTTTATTAGCGTTGAGTCATGCTTGGGTTCTGAAAAGGTCTGCTATCTGAATTTCAGATTCTCTAAGCATGTCTGAAAAATAATCCTTCATAATCTCAAGAAGAAGGGACTCTGTGTCTTGTGAAGCCAGTTGGTAACTTGCAAGTATCCCTCTAAGACAAATATTGGTTTTCTTCGAGTAATCCCAGAGATCTCTGAGAGAATAATCTGTTTTTTCCTTCCATTTATCTTCCTCTTTGAGTGTTTGGGAGCATTCAAAAGCTCTGTCTTCAGTGTCAGAAATCATTTCTTCTGCTTGCTCCTTTCTGGTACTGAGGGCTCAGGCCTGCGCTCTCTAGCTAGAGTTCAAGAGTACTCTAGCAACTAGATGTACATGGTCTATTGGGAGCTCAAGTGTGATTTGAGTTCCTTTGGTGCTCCAATACATGAGAAATGCCCGTCCAGTAGGAGGGTTAGAGCCAGGGGGTTGATGCCTCTTACTTCACCTTGGTCGTCCTTCACCAGAGGACTCTGGTCACCCCTGTCTCTGGTAGTCTCTCTTGCAGTCTCTGTTAACCCAGTCTCTGTGGCCCTGCTCTGTCCAATAAGCAAATGTACCAGGGCTATGTGCCTGCCAGAGTCAAAGTGAGATCGTTGCCTCCTCCTTGTTGATACCACAGTCTAACACCATCCAGCAGGGGAGGCTGAGGTCTGCCTGCCTCAGGTGCTCAATTGCAGCTGAAGAAAGTTCCACCTTAGCTCAGTCCAAACCTGAGAATATCCAGGCAGCAAAAGAATTTCTCCCTCTGCCAATATACCTTTGTCCAAACCTGAGAATATCCAGGCAGCAAAAGAATTTCTCCCTCTGCCAATATACCTTTGTTGCCATTGTTCTGCAGTACTGGAATCCCTATAGGGTGAGGGCTGGTTCTCTTTGGAAGGCCACAGAGTTGGGGAGATGACTCCCAAGAGTTAGAACCCAGCAGAATCACTCCACTAATGCTGAAGATGGGTGGGAGGTGCCTTCTCTTAGGTTTGTGCACCTCAGCAGCTTCCAAAACTCCACTCGCACTGCAGGAACCCAAGCCTCTGTATGTTGCTGAGATACTCTTCTTCTTTGGGCCAGGTCAGTCACCTTTCCCTCTATGTCTTCCTGTACAGTTACTGGATTCACAGGTACAGCAGAGCTATGCAACCACCGTCTATGCAATGCCTGGTCCTAGCTAAGAAATGCAGATAATATGGATTCTGGAGGAGTTGGACTTCTAGACTGCCAGGCCCCAGGGGGTGGTGTAGACTGAAAGATCAAGATGGCAAGGAAAACATTTGTTCAAAATTTCGTACCAGACCAGGGATTTTCTAGACTCTCAGTAGGGGCTCTCTTGAGAAGAATTCCTAACTTCCAGAAATTCCCTCAGTTTGGGTGAGGAAGGAGTGCCTCAGTTTATTGCTCACCAGTAGATTACACAGTAATCAAGCAGCTCTCTTAGGGGAAGGGATGGCTGCACAACCTATTTGGGATGAGATCTGTACTGAAAAGAGTTTCTTTGACATTTGAGCTTGCCTCAGAAGGGAAGAACCCTTAGTTGGGTTCTTTCTGGCTGCTTTCTCTCCCTTCGGACTAGAGCCTCAGTTGGGAGCTGGCTCCAATCAGGCGGTGTAACCCATTCCCCCTTGTTCTTGTTGGATGTGAAAATTGGAGTTAGAGAAAATAGCCAACCTGAGGATTTAGCAGAACACCAATCACATTGAGCTCAAATGAATTAATAAACAGATAAAAAGGCTACCAGACACACAAGCCCACAGATGCGTGCTCAGTCATGAACACATAGACATACAGACAAAACAAACAAACAAAAAACAAAACAAAACAAAATCTACAATAAAAATACTGACAATTTAAAAATAATTGAAAAAAAAATAGCCTCTCACAAATCTGATGTAAGCACTCTCAGAAGCCATAAGAAGGCAAGAAGTAGAAGAGAGAAAGAAAAAATAAAGTAGAGTTCATAAAAGAGTTAAAAAAGAAGAAAGGAGACAGAAAAATAAAATTAAAAAATTGAAAAAATAAAATTGAAAAATATACAGAAAATTAACAATAGATCCTCCTAGGAAATCATGGAAAAAAAATTTAAAAAGTACCAACCTCAAAAATATTATTCTTGTATATATATAGAAATACACATCTATGTGTATAAGGTAGATGACAACCTTAGTAGGAATAAATTTATAATGCAATATACTTTCTGGGCACCAGGTGGTGCTGTGAGTGGTTCCCATGTTTATACCTGACTCACAGTTTACATTGTTGCCACAGTAACCACTCTACCTGGCCAGTCGCCTTTTTTGGAGTTTCTATAAAAGTTCATTTCCCAGATGGCAGTGGAGACAGTTGCATAGCCCATCCCTTGCAGGACACCAGGTGAGAGGGAGGGAGCTCTGGATCTTTCCCCGTGTGAATCATTGGTGTGGATGGACAGCTGGAGAAGTGCAGCAAATTGGTGGATGGATGTATTTGAGGTGTAGCTAAAAAAACGCAGACTCTGCTATAGACTTTTCCCCAGCCAGGTGGAGACGCGGCAGCCGACCCCTCCCACAGGGAGGACAGCAGTTCGCAACTCGCATAACCTAATTGATGAAAATTTCATTGAAGCGTGGATTCCAGAGTTTGGCGACCAGAAAGGGGTGATGCTTGGAGTCATAGAGGACTAGGCAGCCCAAGGGAGAATTGAAGGGAGGGGATCCTGCTGGAAAACAAACATTTTGAATTGTCCGAAATGGCAAACACATTTTCCCCAGACCATTAGGAGTAATTGATCCGACAGTGCCAACCCTGGTGGAGAATCCTGGTGAGGTCTGACTGTGCAGGGTGTGCAGGAAACTGGGATGTGGAGGAGACACTATGAGCTGTGGAAATTGGCGCAGAGGATCCCCGGTCAATTCAGCTGTGGAAAAAGTGGCAGTCCTGAGTGGCAGCAGCAAGTGCCAGCAGCGCTCAGAGCCACTACAGTCCCAGCGGCGAGCCCCTCCCCCACAGCCCCCGCAGCTGCAGTGGTGAGCTGATTGCAGTTGCCAGTTTCTGAGAGAACGTGAGAGCAGAGTGGAGAGTTTTGTGAAACGTGGACTCCTACACCAAATTTGGAGGTCGGATGGGAGTGCCATCTGGAGCAGAACACCTGAAGTAGGGCAACTTTTAGAAAGCAACCTGTTGGGGGAGGAGCAAGATGGCGGTCGAGTAACAGCTTCCTTGCAGCTGGGCAAGTGAGACTGGGGAGAGAGGACTTCAGGCATCTCTGCCAGGCGGGATCTGCCCAGAAACTTCCCTCTGGGGACACAGGGAGACAGC
>CAUYON010038885.1:0-15115 GCA_963573935.1 Arctocebus calabarensis | reverse complement strand
TTTTTTTGAGACAGAGCCTCAAGCTGTCACCCTGGGTAGAGTGCTGTGGCATCACAGCTCACAGGAACCTCCAATTCCTGGGCTCAAGCGAGTCTCTTGCCTCTGCCTCCCAAGTAGCTGGGACTACAGGCGCCCGCCACAACGCCCGGCCATTTTTTGGTTGCTGCCGTCATTGTTGTCTGGCGGACCTGGGCTGGATTCGAACCCGCCACCTCAGGTGTACGTGGCTGACGCCTTAGCCCGCTGAGCCACAGGCGCCGAGCCTGTTGTTTCTGTTTTTTAAACAAAAAAATTGAAAGTCATGGTCTTGATTATGTAAATGAAGCAGACATAATTGCTTCCAATATTGTCCTTTATTAGAGAATGTTTGCAGCCTATTTGGTTGTACAGGGGCTATATCTTCTGGAGTTTGGCATGTGTACATTGCATTTCAGAGTTAACAACAGCAAACACTTTCTTACAATAGGAAATAATTAAGATGAGAAATATTTCATATGCATTTATTATCTATTGTAGATGCAGAAAATGAAAAGCATTCACTTAAAAATTCAGTTTCCTGCCCAGTCCAAAGATTGCCTGGAAACAATTTTGCCTTTGGCAACCATTTTCCAACATTAAGACACTGAACAACTAAATTTTGCAATAGAAATGTTTTCACGTTTAGTCAGCAGCAGCATCCAATTTTCATAGATTTGATGTTTGCAATAAATATTGAGTTTTGGTAATACATGGTATCTTATCCAAATGATAATTAAAATTTTTGGTATAAAGTGCCAAATGAAATGTTCCAAATGAAAAATTGACCTGTAACCACCCAAGTGCCTGGTCATCCACTGGACCCCAGGCTTCAGGCTGTCCTCCTGTGGACTTAGGACTCAGAATCACTTCACCAGATTCAGTCACTAAGATGTCTCCAGTAGACCCCAGTGATAGACCAACACTGTCAAGACAGGACCCAGGGTCACACTGAACGGCCTCGGCTCCAGACCCTCCCTTAAGGATTTAGGTACTATTGCTTCTAGTCTGGTACCCACCCAGAAAGATGTTATTGGCCTCCAAGTGGAAGTTGCTTTCAGTTCTAAGTTGTTCCAAGTGTTCCTTAGGGAAAAGAATTTCAGAACATAGCAAATAGGCCAAGCAAGCAAAAGCTTTATTGAAAGTCAAAGCACACTCTCCAGAGGAATGGTCAGGCTGGAAAAGAGAAGCTGCACTGAGAGAAATGGCTTTAGAGTTTTTGTAGTTTTATTAATGGACGAGAGAAATAGTCATGGCCCAGAGTTTGGCTTTTACTAATAATTTGCATAGTAGTTCCTAGAATGTTGTTCCCTCCCTTTTCTTACTTTATATTGGTTGTCTTAAAACAATCACAGTGATTTCTGGGATGGAGAATTTTAAAATCATAATGTAAATAATATTGTACTTAGCCAAAATTCATGTAAGGTGGCAGACATACCTGGCAAGCTGGTTGAAGCTGGTTCTTGCCTGAAGTTATCAGCCCCTCTAGTTAACATCTGCTTAGGAGTTGTTTATTTTAACACTTGCACCCAATCTTCAAGTCACTGTATCAAGTATCAGTTCTGCCCTTCTAGTCTCCCATACTAACAGGCTCCTGTTCATAATCTCTGGATGTACTAAGTGTTGGATGGCTTTCTCTGTGGAAGGAAGTATAAAAAGATGAAAGAGATATTTAACTCTTTAAATGCACATGCTTCACTGAAAAACCACAATAATTGGGAATGTTTGAGAAAACAAAATCTCTTTGCATGAAAAAAATAAAGCACAAGTGAATAAACCTAAAGAAATGAAGATATATGAACTACCTAACAAATAATTTTTAAAAAATTCTTAAATAAGCTCAGTGAGCTAAAAGGGGACACATATAATGACATGAATTCAGAAAAACAACCAAAAACAAAATTACAATTTTAACAAAGATACAGAAATCATAAAAGCAATCAAACTAATTTCTGTACTTGAAGAAGACATGGCTGAACTGAAAATTTCACTGAGAGTTTTAGTAGCAGATTAGATCAAAAAGAAGAAAAACAAATAATCAATGAACTGTTCATTTAAAATGGCCCAGCCACAAAAACCAAAAAGAACAGTAAGATAAAATGCAAAATAGTGAAACAAAACAGGCCATATGAGATATTATGATGCAAATCAATATCTACATTATTAAGTTACAAGGGCAAACAGGACAGAGGGATGTGTGGGAGGCAGACAGGCTGATAACCCTGTGCCCTACAACTCAGGATAAAGCATGAAGGAGAGGGGGCATCCCTGCATCTTCTTATCAAGACCACTGAAGATGAAATGAGCCTGGAGATAGCTCAGATAGACAAATGGCATCATGACCATGCCTGCATGGAAATTCAGTAAGCAAGCAAGCTGAGACCTTTGGATTCCTGATGGACAGTTAGATTCGGGAAGCTAGTTTCTTTGCCTTGGAGGGATGAAAATTGTTTTCCCCTTTCCCTTTCTGAATGTCTTTGTTGACATTTACCCTAGATTCCTAATTACCCAGCCTTTACTCTCTACTTAACTTTCCAGGGGATTGGGATTCTTTTTTTTAAACCTGTTTTGACTTTCAACCCCTTTGCATTTTTTCACACAAGCTTTTCCTTAGAGATCAATAGACGGTTTCTGAGGAGTTGTTGTGCTGCTGCCCTGCCTCAAACTGCCACTCAGCATGTGAGCCGGTAATGTGGCTGCAGGCTTCTCAGACTTTATATATTAAATTAAGGTGAAGTCTCTTTCTTCCTTGAGTTCTGTCCCTCGTCTTGGTCCTCAGCCCAGGTTGAGGCCCCACAGAACCCCAACAAGGATAGAAAGATTATGTAAAGAAATAACAGACCTCCCAAAGTAAGGAGAGGGAAATTTGCATCCAAATCTATGAAGTCTGAACACCAAAGAGATTAAACATAAAGAGATATTCATAATGAGGCAAATTATATTAAAATTTTCAAAAAATCAAAGGCAAAGAATATTGTGAAAAAACTATAAAAGCAATATTTCATATCAAAGGGGATGTCATAAGATTCCCCAATCTCTCTGTCAAGAGATTTTTTTAGCACTTATCTAGAAGACCAAGAAAGTGGAATGAAATATTCAATGTATTGAAAGAATAAGAAAGAAAGTGTTGATTTAAAATTCTAAACCTGGCAGAACTGCATTTAGAAATGGAGGGGAGATAAAATCTTTCCCAGAAAAATAAGACATGAAGTAATTTATCACCATGGGAACTACTTTAGAAGATATATGAAAGAGAATTAATTTGAAATAAAAGGATGCTGACTAATGACATGAAAATATAGGTATGTATAAAACTCAGCTTAAAGGTAAGAATGTAGGCTAAATCTGGGTACTCCTATGTTATAATGGTGATGCATAAATCATTTTAAACTCTAGTATAAAAGTCAAAAGGATAAATATTTAAAATGCCTAGAACAAAATAATGTAATACAACATTATGTTAATGTAATACAACAATATAAAATATTAAAATTATAACATAAATAACTGAAAATATGGGTGGAAGATTAAGAGTTTGGTAGCTATAACTATAATATGTTTTAGGTAACCACAAGAAAATAACCTTTAGTACATGCACTAAAGATAAAGATAATGATTTCAAAGCTTCACCACTACAAAGAAAAATCAAGTCATAAAATAAAAGAGAGAGAAAGAAAGAAAGAGAGAGAGAAACTATAAAACAGTCAGAAAAAATAAAATGGCAATAATAATTTCCTACCTATCAATGATTACTTTAGGTGGTGCCTGTGGCTCAAAGGAGTAGGATGCCGCCCCCATATACAGGAGGTAGTGGGTTCAAACCCTACTCTGGCCAAAAACTGCAAAAAAAAAAAAAAATTTACTTTAAATAAAATGATTACATTATCCAATCAAAAGTCACAAGGAGCTGAGTAGATTTGAAAAGGAAAGTTCTAACTACATGCTTCCTACCAGAGAGTGATATTAATGTGAGGGATACACAGAGGCTAAACGGAAATAGATACGAAAAGACTTTCCATGCAAATTGTTACCAAAAGAAGGTGAAGATGGATATACGTATATTAGATAAAACAGACATTAAGTCAACAACTGTCATAAGAGATCAAGAACTTCATTATACAATGACAAAGTAGTCAAAATCATCAAGAGAAAATAATAATTGTAAATATGTATGTGCCCACACTGGAGAACCAAAACATATAGTAAATATTGACAGAAGCGATGGGAGAAATAGTGACACAATAATTGTAGGAGACTTCACCACCTATCTTTCAACAATGAATAGATCACTTAAACAGAAAATCAATAAGGAAACAGAGGACTATCTAATAATAGTATAGATAAAAACAACAAAATCGATCTATACAGAATATTATCTACAACTGGGGGTGCAAGGTACACTTTATTTATGGAGGGAAAAAGATAAGAACTACATCAAACTATTTCAGAAGCATAAAGCGAGAGAGTGGATGTGAAATGTTCAAAGTGATGAGAAGACAACCACCAATATAAAATTTTGTATCCTGAAAAATTCACCCTTCAAAACTGAAAGAGAAATAAAGATTTTCTCAGACAAACAATAAGCAAGAAAATTTTTTGGTAATTGACTTGCCTTTTAACACTAGTTCTTTAGAGGAACAAAAATTATATGCCAGATACTAAGATCTGCATAAAGAAAAGGAAAAGAGCAGGTATAAGTAAATAGATAGAGTATGGAGGATTTTTAAGGTAGTTAACCCATTTTGTATATTATAGTGGTACGTTTATATTGCCCTACCTTTGTCAAAATCTATGGAAAGAACAAGAAAAAGAGTGACCTATAATGTAACCTATAGACTTTTGCTAATAATTATGTGTCAGTGTTGGTTCATTTAGTGTAACTGAAGTCCCATTCCACTGGGGAATTTTGATAGCTGGGACAGTTGTGCCTGTGTGATGGTAGGGGTAACTCATAATTGTTTATACTTTCTAGTCTATTTTGCTGTGAACCTATAACTACTCTAAATAATAAAGTGCATTTTTTATAAAATCATTTACATTCTTTCTATTCTGTATAAAGAAAATATAAAATCTTCATCATATGAAATGAGTATCAAAGAATATTAAGAGAAAAGTGTGTGAGCCATAATATTTTATGGATTGGTTTGCCAGATAGCTAACAATAAAAATAGGAATGATATATTGTTCTACAAAGATTTTGTGATGTCTATGACATTTTCTCACTTTCTAAAATTTTTGACTTACTATGATTTCAATTCTCTAAGAATTCTATTGTGTTCCATTTTGCACCTAATTTTGTATTTTCAATTTTGCATTCATTTTTTTAAAATAGTACTCCCAAGTATACAAGCCCACCTTCGACGAAATCTGGATGTGCTGATGTTACTACCTTAGGCTGTAGCTCCAAACCTTGATATCCAAATGACGTCCTTGATGTCACACATAGTAGTATGAGCTCTTCAGCTTCCCTCAGCCCCAAACCTTACTATTTTCCTGTTTCTTATTTCACTGAACTGCTCTATTATCTACTTTCTTGAATCTCAAGATTTATATCAGAGTCTATTAGAGGACTTATTGAATATCTCACTCCTGGATTAAGATGCCTTATTATCTTATCACCTTAAACATTCTTCATTTGGTTTTTGTTCACCTTTTCACTACACTTTTAATTCTTTGAGACCAGGAATTACTATATTCTCTTTTTTAAATCTTTGTTATTGAACACCCGTTCTGAATGGTTCAGTTTTGAGGTGGTTGTTTAAAGCCTTCTCCAAACTTCTATAAAATATCATTTTATGCAAACACACCTGAAAATATTGATATAAAAGTGTTATTTATCTCAAATTCTTATGACTTCAAACAAATTACCTCAGAGACAGAGAGGAGACTATATCTTTGCATCTCTCGTAAGGTTGAATGTATTGCCTTGTCAGTAGAATGACTCTGATATATGCCTACAGACAAGTGATGATGCACACTCAGATTCTTTCACTTTCTGATAAGTAGAAGTTTCAATTTATTGCTGTGGTTCTGAATGTATTAACAACTCAACAATTCCACATTTCTGAATGCACAAACAAAGTTTAATTAGTGGAAACTTTTGTGGCAAATTAAAAGTAAATGTGTGAATTCAGGTCATTCTAATTTTTTAAATTTTTTGGCAGAAGCAGCTAAGCACTAAAAAATGTCTAGTATTTTTCAGCTTGCCAGCAAAATTTCATGAGCTTATTACAGGCAACATCATAGGAAATAGGCCATTCTGGCTTGATGCCCTTACTTTTTCTCTGGTCTCCCATTTCTACCTACCAATTCTATTCGGTGGATTCTACCTGGGATCTACTCTTTATATTTAGTAGAAGCCAAGATTTCATTCTGGTGCCTCACTGTGGAGTCCCCCATTGAACACTTCTCCCCTCTTTTCTGTCATTAAATGCCATGGCCCAGTTCTCCACAGAATTCCTCTAATTCTGGAGAATGCAGAGTATGCAGAGAGGTTCTTTTTTTTTTTTTCTTTTAAAAAAGTCATTGCCATAAAAGAAGGACAAAAAAGAAAAAGATGTAATGAAATTTCAGGAGATATATTAGAAGAATCCCTGGGGATATTTAGAAAATTTAAAGAATTTCTTTCTTTACTAATTGCCTCTCATAGTTATTATCCAGAACTATGCCCCAGCATTGTTCCATGTATTTCACGTATATCTACATTTAACTCAGCCTATGAGGTAGGCATTGTCATTATATCCATTTTATAATTGAGGAACCTGAGGCATAGAGAGATGAGACAAAGGCTTTATGGCTATTCGTGTATACCTTGTATCTGTCAGAGCTGGAACAAATCCCTGTAGGCTGGATCCAGAATCCACATTCTTCTCCATTCCACTGTTTGACAGTATGCTGGTGAGCTGTTTGTTTGCCAGGCATGTCAGTCAATGCGGATATGGGAACTTGTTTAGTTTTGTTTTTTATTTTGCCTTGTTTTGTTTTCTGAGCAAACTGATATCTAAAGTAGTAGTAATAAAGATAGACAGTTCATAGAAGAAATATTTATTATTGTTACCTACTGATATATTTTATTTTGATGCATCAAAATCAAAGAATTTAAAACATTTCCTCTAAGAATCAATACTAAACATTAAAATTAAGAAAAAAATCCATGAGCGGTGTTTGTGACTCAAAGAAGTAGTGCGCCGGCCCCATATACTGCTGGTGGCAGGTTCAAACCTGGCTCTAGCCGAAAAAAAAGAAAAAAAATCCACAACCCATTAGACACCTCAAATTTCATATATTTCTTATTTTTTTAATTCTCAATTAAATTTGTATCTTCTCAAACTAGGGAGTATGATTTTATATTTCACTTTTTCCCACAACCTAATATTTTTCTTAGAGGATGCATCAAATACATTTAGTTGTTTCTCATATTTAATATTTAGGTTGTTTCTAATTTTCCTTGATTGAAAATAATACTACAATAAATATTACTGAATCAAGTCTTTTTTGCTTTGGATAGGAATAGGTATTTCTTTTCTTTTCCATAAAGCTGACATATACTTCAAAATGTCATTAATCACTGAGAAGTTGAAAACTTTTGAGCTGGGCACAGAAGCTCACACCTGAAATCCTAGAACTCTAGAAGGCCAAGGCAGGTGGATAGCTTGAGCTCAGAAGTTGAGACCACCCTGCCCCAAGAGTGAGACCCCACATCTACTAAAAATAAAGCAAAACTAGACAGGTCTTATGGCATGCACCTATAGTCCCAGCGATGTAGGAGGCTGAGTCAAGAGGATCACTTAAGCCTAGGTGTTTGAAGTAGCTGTGAGCTATGATGCCATGACACTCTACCCAGGGTGACAGAGTGAGACTGTCTCAAAAAAAAAAAAATCTTAAATGCCGCAAAATGGTTAATTATTGATGTATTTTACTCTAATCACAATATATGATAGTGCCATTAATGGCAGAAATCTTACCTCCCTTATAATTTATGTTTCTATAGTCCTAGTCTGGGCAACATTGATAATTCTCTTTATCGATGATCAGTCTTTTATCTCATTTTGTTCAATTTGTAAGAGAAATCCCCACCTTTAATGACCTTGTAGTGCAAAGATTGTCAGTTCATGGTAGGAACAGCAGAGGACTAAAGATATAATTGGGAGGTAAAACCAGTTAGACCATTGATTGAGAGGATAGAGTTGGAGACAAGTGAAGTGTCAAGGATAACTTAGAGATTTAAATGTAAAGACATTTAATCATTTTCCCTTTCCCAGTGTGGAAAAATTTTCTCCCTAAATGGTCTGGAGGTTTCTTTTGCACAAAGGCTATGATAAAGATTTGTTTAATACTCAAAATGTCTGTAATTATAATAGGCATTTAATTTGTGTTTTATCACTGAGTAAATGCATACAATTTAGGGATGTGGTTAAGTAGAATAATTGTGTTTCATATAAGTCCACATCTTAATCTCCAGACTATAAGAATATCGTTCCTGGGAGTGGTGGCTCACACCTGTAATCTTAGCACTCTGGGATGCTAATTCTTGTGGGTTTTCTTGAGCTCAGGAATTTGAGATCAGCCTGAGCGAGGGTGAGACCCCATCTCTACTAAAAAAAAAATAGAAAAACTAGCCTGGCCTTGTGGCAGGTGCCTGAAGTCCCAGTATTTGGGAGGCTGAGGTAAGAGGATTGCTTGATCTCAAAAGTTTGAGGATGCTATAAGCTAGGCTGATTCCACAGCACTCTACCCAGGGCAACAAAGTGAGATTCTGTCTCAAGACAAAACAAAACACAAAAAGAATATTTTAACTTAATTGACAGAGAGGATATTTTGCAGATGTGATTGAGGATGGTGAGATAAGAAAATTATACTGCTTTTCTGGTGAGTCCAATGTAATAACAAGGATCTTTAAAAGTGTATGAGAGAGTCAAAAGAGAAAAGCAAACAGAAATTTGATTACAGCAGAAGAGGTCAGGGCGATGTGTGTGAGAACTGGCTGCTGGCTTTGAAGATGGAGAAAGTGGTCCCTGAGTGGTGTGCATGGGAAACTTGCTGAACCCGGAAAAGGCAGGAGCCTTCATAAAGGAATGATGCCTTGCCAACGTCTTGGTTTTAGTCTAGTGAGACTCATTTCAGACTTGAACTGCAGAACTACAAGACAATTTGTACTTTTTTAAATCATCAAGTTTATAGTAATTTTTTTCTGTAGCTGTAGAAAACTAATGCAAAGGCTAAAGAGGTCCTCCAGTGATCATTTTAATTACATTGACTAATACAAGGCTTAAATATTCACCTCTGTGGCTTATGGAACTATTATAAGAAATCTTCAAAGGATCACAGTCTTAATTTTAGTCTATTTTTATTCCTAGAGTTAACAAGCAAATATTGACAGTGTAAATTTTACTTTTGTTTTTCTTCATATTAGATGCAAAGTGGAAAATAATTCAAATATGTACAGTTAAGGAGAGAAGAGAAGAAAGCCAAGAAATCTCAGTTATGAGCTAAAAATAATGTAAGTTGTGCTTCGAACTATTGTAAATAGTTTTAGTCAGTGTCATAACTCATTTGTAAGAATTTATTTTTAATTATATTTATATATTAAAAATATTTCACTCCTTAATTATTTTTTTCTGAAACAGAGTTTCGCTCTGTCTCATTGGGTAGAATGAAGTGATGTCATTATAGTTCACTACAAACTTCTGGGCTCAAGTGATCCTGATCCTCTTGCCTCTGGAGGAGCTGGGCATGTGCTACAACAGCCAGCTTAATTTTCTATTTTTAGTAAAGATGTAGTTTAGTTCTTGTTCCGGCTGGTATTGAATTCTGACTAAAACAATCGTGCCTGGACCTCCCAGGGTACCAGGATTATAGGTGTGAGTCACCCCATCAGACCTACTCCTTGAATTCTTGAGATTGGAAATTAATAAAAGAAAATAAAATACAGAAGTTATGCTCACATAGGTTATTGTAGACACATAATGATTATTATTATTGTCATTATTAATATGATGATGATTATTATTGTCTGTGTTCCAAGAACCATAAGTACAGGTGTATGGTTTACTCATTTTGGAATTCATAACAGGTCATTTTAAACTATTTCATGTTGATTAAAGGAATAAAAATAGACTCTATAATTCACAGGATGAAAGTTGTCATGCTCACTCCAATGATATTTTAATCTTTAGTTACAGTCTAGTGACATTTAAGTCATAAGTTATAAAGAAATAACATGACATTACCTTGTGAACAAAGAGAAATCCATCTATCACTTGGGTCTTTGCCTCTTTGTAATGCCGACCTTCAGGAAGTTACTACAAATAGTAATTCCAACAATAATTGAGTCATAACTATGGATATAATAGTCAATGATCATAAAAAAGTAAATATGATCTCTTTTTTTGCATTACCTGATTTGGCAGTTGTGTTGAATTTTACAAGGTTTGTTTGCAGATTACAGAGGTTTGTTTACAGGTGTCAAAATAGGGCTGTGATAGGTTTTCACAATGTGGAAAACTGAGCAAAGTGTATACAATATCTCTCAGCAGAGATTTATTATTATGCTATTATGCTGTCTATATTACCTATGTCAATGGTACCTGATAAAGCATATTAGAGATAGTATTATTTCTTGTAACTATGTGTGAATCAATAATTAGCTTGTAAGAAAGAAGTTCAAGTGAACAAAAAATTGGAGAAGCACGGAGCTTTTATGTGATCTTAGTCAGACACAAGACTTCAAACTAAGTACATTCGTCCTTTCCTCCTCCTGTTTCACACATTGCATCCTTGTTGAATGAAAACAGCTTGGAATCCAAAAACAGCCCACACACAAACCCTAGGAAGGTGGCATCTTGTAAATGGAGTAAAACTTCTAAATGAATGTTTTTGACGAAAGAATTTGGAGCAGAGCACAGATGGCTGAAGGAGAAGTCTCTATATTTACGGGGTCATCTGTTACCCTACACTTTACTGTAACAACAGCATCAGAGCTTTGTCCTGTACTCATGTTACCACCAATGCTCTCCACTCCATTTAGTATCTCTATTTGTTTGGCATCTTTCTTAGTTTTTATCATGAGAAGCCTTAACTGTAAGATACAGATAAATTATTTTCACATACACATTAAATTGAGGTAGGTGCAGTGTGGAGGCAGGGATGAGAGTGCTACTGTTTCCAGGTTGCCATCTACAGGAACAAGGCTGCACCTTCTGCTGAGCCATGTACATCTGCCTTTGTGTGGTGCACCCTCCTCCCCATATTTTTCTTGCCTTTGAAAATAGAATTTTAATTTTCACTGAGCTCGGTCCCCACGGAGAGAACTTTAGAAGATTTGGGATATATAGGCATGAACTTGTACAGAAACAATTCTAGACTCTCTAGGAGATAAAGAATACAGTGCCTGGCCTACTATACTTCCTTTTTTTTGAGACAAGAGCCCTGTGTAGAGTACCCTAGCATCACAGCTCACAGCAACCTCCAACTCTTGGGTTTAAGTGATTCTTTTGCTTCAGCCTCCCAAGTAGCTGAACTACAGGTGCCCACCACAATGCCTGGCTATTTTTTGGTTGCAGTTGTCATCCTTGCTTAGCTGGCCCAGGATGGGTTCAAACCCGGCTGGCCAAAAGGTGGTAAGGTTGCGATGGAGAAACTTCGTGTGTGTGTACGTTGATATTAATAACCTAGAAGTCCATAACCAAGCACAGTCCTAAAATGCTCTTTATTATATATATATATATATATGTTAAGCTTAAAAAGGCATTTTTTGTATTCTCATATTAAAGAAATGAAGAAAATGATCTAATCCAATGGTTTATATTGATGTGTAAAGACTATTTTCACCAAAACCACCTGGCAAGCTTTTTGACAATTCATATTCTTAAATGATTATCCTTGACATGTTTGCATTTATTCAATCTGGGTTAGACCAAGACAAATGCATTTTTAAATATCATGTAATTATAATGTGCTTCCATGTTTGAGGATCACTTCTTTATTTCTTCCTCAAATATATTTATTTGTTAGAAAGGTCATTTACCATTGTGTATATGAATTGACCTGTGACAGAGAATTTGTTACTTTACAAATCAAAGAATGTACACATTTACGTCAATCAGGTTGATAAAATATCTCAGATTGCATGTGAAGCCCCCACACTGTACCCCATGGTTGAACTAATGTACACAGCTATGATTCAATAAAAAAAAGAAAAAAAACAAATCAAAGAATGTTATTTATTTTTACTAAAAAATAGTTGCTTTGTATGATAGCATGATTATGTATTAAAGTGTATTAAGCATATTATAAAATGTTGAAAGTATTGGAAAAATAACTTCCCAAAGAATAAGATTAGTCTGAACCAGTTGTACAAAATGCACTTCTGAAATGGTTCTTTTATTTTTTTATTTTTATTTTTTCACAGTTTTGCCCAGAGCTCGGCTTGAATCCACCACCCCTGGTATATGAGGCCAGTGTCCTACTCCCTGAGCCACAGGCGCCGCCCACTTCTGAAATGTTTTTAAGCTTCCTTTTATACAACACAGATTCCAGCATAGATTTCTACACCCCTTACCACCTTACCACATTAATTTTAACAGATAAACTCTAGGTATGTTTTATTTGCCTCTTTTTCATGATGAGGAAATTGAAGCAGGAAAAACAAAACGTTGTTTTCCAGATCCTACATTTAAATGCATGAAGAAAAAGCCAATGACACTTAACATTTGCAATGCTGTGGGTTTGAGCAAAAGACCTTAAATGCTCCATAGATAAGTATGCATACAACATACAATAAAAGTAAAAGTATACATATTTTATACATTTCATAGCATTTTTCATAATTCTGGTCCATTTTCCTTTCATTTTTCTAATGGTGTGCTATTTTAAAGACAAGTTAGATTTTATTTATCTAATTACTGGTAAAACTTTCATATTATATGCAGGCAAGACATGTTCTGTTTGAAATTTAATTGGTGCACCAATGAAACTAATGCAGGAAGCAAAAGATTTGCCAATTTGCTATACTATTGATTTGACCCATTTCCTATACAGTTAATTAATTTGTGTGATTTTTTCTTTAGAAAAATCTGAGTATGTTTTCTTTTGAATAGAAAATAGGTTTTTTTATTCCTTTAAATAAATCTACCTTTCTATACATTACTTTGTGATTCTGAAATAAATGCAATGTATATTTAATGAAAGTATACAGATTGCTGATGTGATTTTATTTTTTATTTGTTTTATTTCATTTAGACTATTTCAAATAATTGTTCATGACATGGCTGAATTACATAATGGAGACGTCTAGGATTTTAATATATCCATCATCTAAATAGTGTACATTGTACAAAGTGGGAAATTTTCATTGCATATCTACGTACCACCCTCCCCCTCTGAGTCTCTAATGTCCTTTAAATGACCATGCATACCCATTGCTTAGTTCCCATTTATAAGTGAGAACTTGTGATATTAGGTCCTTTGTTCCTGGGTTACTTCACTGAGAACAATGGCCTCCTGTTCTCAAATCATCTGTATACTACACATTCATTAGCAACATCCTTCCCCAACATTTCGTTGATATTTTAAGCTGTCTGTTCTGCGTTGGTTCCACAATGGAACTCATATTAAAAAGTAACACAATTTTTTGACTTATCCATAATTTCACAAAAGTTGCCGTATAAACTTTTTGAAAGATAATTACAAGCCAAATTGTGAGTTTGAAAGAATGAGGATGCCTCTTCACAAAAACAAACAAACACATACACACACACAAACCCAGGAAATATGAATTGTCAAAGTTAAATATTGAAATGTCAGAGGTCAACTGTCAAACTCAGTACTTAAAGAAATCAGACATTTTGTACATAACAACCCAACCTAATATGAATCTGTATTCCCTCCACAGTGTATAAGCATTCTGTTCTCATGGCATCTGGCCCAGCATCTATTGTTTTACAGTATTTTGAGGAATGGCAATACTGACAGTGGTAAGGTGGAATCTCACTGTGGTTTTCATTTGCCTTTCCTAATGCTTACTGGTATTCAACTTTTTTTCTATATTTGTTGGCTATTTGTTTCTCCTCTTTGGAAGTTTGTACATGCCTTTGCCCTCATTTTAATAGGATTGTTTATTTTTCTTGCTAATATTTGTTTACATTTCTTATAGATCCTGGATATTAGGCCTTTGTCAGACATGTAGCTTGCAAATATCTTCTCCCCTTTCATAGGTTTTGTCTATTCCATTCCTTATCTCTTTTGATGTGCAGAAACTTTAAGAAAAATAAGTGCCATTTATTTATTCTTTACCTAGGCTATTCTTATACATAGTTTTTCTTAACTTTTATTCTAATAGCTGTATGATTTCGGGTCTTACATTCAAGTCTTTAATCCATCTTGTGTTAATTTTTACAGATGTGAGAGATAGGAATCCAGTTTCATTTTTCTGCCCAGGACTATCCAATTTTCCCAGCACCATTTATTAACTAAGTTATACTTTTTCCAATGTTGCTTTTGTCTGCTTCTCAAAGATCAGTTGGTTGTAGGTATTTGGATTCTCTGTTCTGGATTCTCTATTCTGTTCCATTAGTCTCTCTGTGTGTCTACCTTTATATGAATATCATACTGTTTTGGTTAGCCTAGCAGTATAGTTTAAAGTTGGGTAATGTAATGACTCCATATTTTTCTTTCTAATTAGGATTGCTTTGGCCAATTATGCTCCTTTTGATTATATAAATTTTAGGAATTTTTTATAATTCTGTGAAAAACATTAGTATTTTGATAAGATTTCTATGAGCAGTATGGTCATTTTAATAATATTTCTTCTTGCAATCCATCAATATGGAATGCTTTTC
This sequence comes from Arctocebus calabarensis, assembly GCA_963573935.1. Lineage (NCBI taxonomy): Eukaryota > Metazoa > Chordata > Mammalia > Primates > Lorisidae > Arctocebus > Arctocebus calabarensis. The sequence continues at coordinate 263 of CAUYON010038885.1, read as the reverse complement.
CCATTTGCTGGTGTTATCTGTCATTTCTTTCATCAGCATTCTGTGGTTTTCCTTGTACAAGTCTTTTACCTCCTTGGTTAAGTATATTCCAAGTTTTTTTTTAATTTTATTTATTTTTTCTTTTTTATAATTTTATTGAATCATAATTCTGTACATTGGTGCAATCATAGGGCACGATTCATATACATTCAGAAATGTTTTGATCATACTGTTACAGATAGCCTTCATGGCATTTTCTTGATCACTATATAAAGACATTGATA